>WBZZ01004088.1:7500-21689 GCA_019918135.1 Paulinella micropora | reverse complement strand
CCCCCCCCCCCGCCCCGGCACGCCGACCAGCGGGCCAGCGCCCGCCTGGCAGAGGACGGCGCTAGGCCGGGGCCGGGGGAAAGGAGAAGGGAAGGGAGCCGGGGGAAAGGAGAAGGGAAGGGGGCGAGGGGAAAGGAGAAGGGAAGGAGCCGGGGAAAGGAGAAGGGAAGGGGCGGAGGGCCGGGGGGCGGAGGGCCGGGGGGCGGAGGGCCGGGGGCGGAGGGAGCGTGCCGGGAGGCGGGCCGGGGGCGGGAGGAGCGTGCCGGGGGCGGGCCGGGGGTGGGGAGGGGGGGGAAGCGTGCGGGAGGGCCGGAGGGCCTTCCCCTCCGCTCCCCTCACGCCCGGGCCGGCCAGAAAACCGCTGTGCGAGCTACGATGCAAGACCTGGCGGCGGGCCTAGCGGACCACGGGCTGCGGGCGGCCGGGGAGGCGGGAGAACGGAGGCCACCGGGCCTCAAGCGCACCAAGCTGACGCCGGAGCTGGACCTGGCCTGGTTCGAGGACCAGGTGTTCTCGCCCCTGATGGCGGCCTTCCGGCTGGTCACGGACGAGAGGGGCGTCAGCACGCTGGGGCGGGCGGTGGAGTGTACTTACATCACGGTCGCCCGGCGCAAACAGGAGCACCGGGGGCGACCGGGGGGCCGGGCCCCAAGGCGGCCCAGAGCAGTGTCGTCACTCTGCAGGTCCGCTTCTTCGGCGCCGGCCACCACGATACGCAGACCGGGGCCAGGATGGACTTTACGGAGGAGGCGTTACTCCGGCGGCGCCAGGACTGGTCACGGCAGGGGCTGGCGGTGCTAGGGCTCCAGACCTACCCTTTCAGCCCCCTGACCACGCGAGGCGAAGGCTTCCTGCGGCAGTGGAAAGAGCTGGCCCGGCGCCACTGCATCCACCAATCCCCCTTCCGGGAGTTTGCGGAGGATATCTTTGCCCGCTGGCGCCGCAAGTGCCTGTTCCCCGTCGCGACCTCACGGGTCTGGCACCTGAGTGAGGAGGAGGGCTGCCGCCTGCCGCCCGCGCCGGGGCCGTGGCTGGCCAGGAAGGGGCGGGGCAAGCCAGCATCGCGCCGGGGCCAGGAGTTGGCCCCCCGGGACGGGCCGGCCGGGGCGCGGTGGGGGCCCGACGGCGGGGGCGCCGCCTGGCCGCGGGACGGTCTCTGCTTCTCCGCCGATAGCTTGGCCTGGGACAAGGAGATGCCGGCCACGCTCTGGGACCAGGGCGGGCACGAAGCCCCCGCGGGCCGCGCGGACGTGCACCAGAGTGTGTCGGAGGCCTGGACGCAGATCTTGGCCCTGGCCGAGCCGCTGGAAGAAGCCGGGCGGCGCGTGAGTTGAGCTGGGCCGCGCAGTAATTAAAAGAGAGAGCGAGCAAGCACCTAATTTCGTGGCATCGGACCCCGGAGACCCCGGAGACCCCCGTCGTGGCGTTTGGGCTTTTAATGGCGGCCGGCCCGGAGACCCCGGGACAGGGAGAAACACATGCACACACACACACGGAGAGAGAGAGGGGGTACGGGGCGCCGCGGCTGTCCCCCTAGCTGGCGGCCCTCCGGGGGGGAGAGGCCCCCGTCTGGCTAGCCCGCGAGATCCTCTAGCTGTATGCCGGGCCCTTCTGGCCTGGGGTGGGCGGGGGAGTGCTCCTCGATCTCCCGCACCTCGTACACGCGGCACCAGCGCAGAGAACGGTCGTTCCAGCAAGGGTGGACGCAGCCGGGCTCCGTCGCCAAGCTAGCGGGAGCCCCGGCCGGGGGTGGCTGTTCGTCGCGCGGGGAGGGCGCCGCCGGCGCGAGGGGCTCGTCGTCGGGGTCAGGCAGTGCGAGCGGCGGGGCGCGGCCACGGCGGTGCCGCCG
Organism: Paulinella micropora; assembly: GCA_019918135.1. Classification (NCBI taxonomy): domain Eukaryota; phylum Cercozoa; class Imbricatea; order Euglyphida; family Paulinellidae; genus Paulinella; species Paulinella micropora. Next base: position 19,840 of record WBZZ01004088.1, on the reverse strand, counting down.
GGCCAGCAGAGCTAGCGCCCCCGCTAGGCCCACCAAGAGGGCCGCGAGGTAGGGCCGCGCCGGGCCGGCAGGCCACGCGCGGTACCACGCGCCCGCGTCGTCAGGCAGCCCCGTGCCCCATTCTTCCCACAACGACACCAACAGCGCCAGGCACTTAAAGCACTGCAGGTACCACGTCGCGAGTACGCCGGGCCACGCCCAGTAGTCGCCGGTAGGGCTGGCCCCGCCCTCGGGCGGCGCTTCTTCCTGTCCTTGAGTGCGCATGCAGAGTGCGGTGCTGCTAGCAGGAGCCCTTTCTGGCACACACGCGCCGGGCGCCCCGGCGGACCGCCCCCCTGTCCTGGGCGGGGCAGGGCGGGGAGAAGGGGGAGGAGGCCAGCCCTCCCCCGGCGCAGCGCACGGCTGGGGGGGGAGGAGGCAGGGGGGCAGGGGGGGAGAGAGTGCGTCGTGCCGGGCGCGGCCGCCCGGGCGCGGGGGCCGACGGGCCGTGCCCCCCCCCGGGGGCTGCTCCTCTGGCCCGCCGTGTTCCCCCGTGCCCGCGTTGTCGGCAACCGGAGCCCACGGGCGTCGGCGCACGCAAGACACACGAGACGGCCCCCCTCCCAGCACTTGTTGTCTCTCAGCCCCCCCCCTCCCTCGTGCCCCTCCCCGGTTCGGGGAGGGGGGTTTTGTTTCCGCCACTCTGCGCCGGTCAGTCACCACGCACCAAAAGGTACGGACAGAGCAGCCCCTCTTAGCAGGGGAGCCCGGCCCCGGAACAGTCTACCTACTAACGACGAAGCAGCCCCAGGCCGCGAGAGGGTGGAGCACCGGCTGCGCGTGTGTGTGCAGGGAAGCCTCACAGTTTAGTCTTGGCCAAGAAAAGGTTTTTAATAGACTCGCGCGAAATGTTGGAGGAGGAGGCTCAAGCTCTCAGTCCGAGTTTGCAGTGTGCCCGCAAGGGCAGCCGCTGGTTTCTTCGGGGTGCCGCCACTCGCTGCAGGCAAGGCCTTCGCAAGCGTAGAGCTGGCATCTGTCGCAATCGCTCCTGTCCGCGAAGCCTTGGAAGGTCTCGGCGATCGCCCGTGCGCCCACTAGCCCGCGGAGCAGCTTCTGGCACACGGCCCTGAGCTCTGCCGGTTGCTTCGCCTTGTTCACTTGTTCCACCAAGAGAGCGAGCTCTTCTTCTTCGCTGCAATGGTCCTCGTAAAAAAGCAGGCATTCGTCGCGCTGAGCGCACCACTCCGGGTTAAGCGCGTTTTTGCCTCGCCGGACAAGCTCGAAAGGTTCGGCGTCGGCTGGCGCGGTCTTTTGCTTCTTGCTGCTGTTGGCAGTAGGGCTGTTGGCAGTAGGGCTGCTGACGGTGGCGTTCCTTTGGCTAGGCTTTGACATTTCGTGTGAGAGTGCTTTGTGAGGGTGGTGTGTGCGACACGCTGGCCAGGAGAAGGGGGGGGGCGCCGGGCGCGCGCCCTGTTCGGGCCGGCGGGCACGGAGGGCGCGCCGACCCCCACGCACACCCCCCTCCCTCCCTCGGCGAGCGGGATGCGAGGGGAAGGGGCGGGCGCCCGGCGCGCGCCCCTGTTCGGACTGGCACACACAAAGAGGACAGCGCGCGGCCCCCCCCCCTCCCCTCCCCCGAGAGCGGGGTGCGGGAGGGGGGGGGGGAAAGAGAGCGCCCCCCCCCGCCAGCTCTTCCTGGTGAGAGGGGTCTCCGTCCGGTCGTAAGTAAAGAGCGAAACATGTCCGGCCCGGCGGCCCCCCCTGGGCGAGAAAAGAAATGCGCGGTTTGTCGGCGGCCGCCGGACGCTGGCCTCGTGTCGGCCAACTTAAATATCCCGGGTTTCCTCGGTGCAGAGGACGCCCGGCGGGTCTTGACGACCAACACCCTATTCTTGTCCAACGTACGGAGAGCAGTCGAACAAGAAACAACCTTGCTGAACTACCTACACCTGCGTTGTCTGAAGCTCCTGGCTAAGCACGGGGATGTACCGCGGCCGGTGGACTCGGTACTGCGCGAATTTGCAGCGAGCTCACAGGGCCTGGCCTCAGTCTTGGACGATTTCGTGGCGAGCCCCCAGGGTTACCTGCAGGAAATCAAGCAGTGGGCCGGCACGCACTACCAGCCCGAGGCGGCAGCAGGACAGGGCCCCCCGGCCACGAGTGGCAGCAAGCTAGGCAGAGGTTTCAGCGTACTCGGCCCGCCCAACTGGTGTTTGCGCCTCTGCTGATTCCCCCGGCTGGCGCGCTAGCCAGTGCGCACTTCGCTACGGAGGAGCTTCGGAGAGAAAACTACTGGCGCGCGCTCGGGGCCGCAGCCAGGCTTAGGCTCGGCCCCTCCTCGCCTCCTAAGCTTACCCAATTGGTGATCTCCCGGGGTGAGAAATACCTTGGGGAACACGAGCAAACGTTAGCTGAGCTCACTGACGCCAGCCAACGGTACTTCCCCTTCGCTGGGGACCAGGCTTTTCCCATCGAGCGACTGTACCTTCACCACCTGGCCATACGAGAAAGTACTACACTGGACCTCGCCCATAAGCCGGAGAACGCACCCGCGCCAGGTTTCCTGGCCGCGGTTACTACGCTCCGCTTTAGTAACACGGTCCTGCACGGCCACACGCACCTCAACCTGCGCCATCTGCCGCGCCTGCAAGAGTTTGCCTTTACCCAGGGGAAGCTCAGTAATCGCGAAATAGATATCTGGATCACAGGTTGTGTAGCACTGTCTGCCCTCAAGACCTCTCGCGGCAGGCTAAGGGTCGAAGGATGTGAAGCCCTCGCCACTATCGAGACCGAGGTCAGCCGGGGCGAGCTTGCACGCGTGTGTATCGAACGGTCCTGTGCCGCGGAACTCCAGCTCAAGCCAGGCGAAGGAAGTCTGGATCTGGAAGCCAGGGAGTGCCACAGCCTGTTCCGGCTGCGCCTGCCAGAGCTCAGAAAGGCTAGCGGGAGCCTCGCGATCCGGCTGTACAAATGCCCCGCTCTGCGCGAGCTGTCTTTACCACAGTTGTCGAACGCCGGGGGTCTGTGCGTGTACCTCAGCGCTGGCGTCAGCGACACTAATGCTTTGGCAGCGTTCGGCGCGTCCATGCTTGCCGAGGTCACGGGAGATGTCAAGCTGAACTTCATCCACTGTCGGAGCTTAGCAGAAATCCGCTTGCCAAGGCTGACGGAAGTAGGTGGTCTGGAGCTAGGATTTCGGGGGTGCTCGGTCTTGTCAACCGTAGAGCTGCCTGCACTCCACACGCTCACACAAAGCCTCTGGCTTGGCTTCTGGGACTGCCAGCAGCTGACCGGCTTGGCTTTACCAGCACTGAGCAAGGTGGAGGGTAAAGAAGACCCCCCGAGCAGCCCGTACTTCCAAGCCAGTGCTGACCTACCAGTGCGCACGTTCGCGGCGCTAAAGCGCAATGCGCAAGGGACAGGAGGCATCCAGAGCACCCTACACGTCGAATCCTGTGCTAGGCTACGGACGTGCACGTTCGCGGCACTGGAGCACGTGGGCTCGGGGCTCCAGGTGACCATTAGCGATTGCGCCGTCCTTGAACGACTGGAGCTGCCCCGACTCAAGCGAGTAGCGGGTGCGTTCGAGCTAAGGTTGAGAGATTGTCCTGCCCTGGAGACGTGCGAATTCCCTCCAGAAACAGAGCTCCAAGGCACGTTGTATGCCTTAGCCCAGAGGTGTGGCAAGCTCCGGTCTCTCGGACTGCCACTGCTGCAAAGGGTGGCCTCGGCCCGACCGAGCAGAAGCGTGGAGCGCACGTGGTGGTCAACGATTGCCAGAGCTTTACGCGGCTGGTGTTGCCAGCGAGCCTGCCGAACTACACGGACTTTAAGCTGACAGTACACAAGTGCCCTTCTCTGCTAGAACTCGTGCTACCGGCCATGCCGGACGTGGTCGACCTGACGGTGCAAGTCGTGAATTGCACTTCGCTCGCTGGACTCACCCTGTCCTCTGACTTACCCCGGTGCCAGAAGCTGGTGCTGACACTGGTCGGCTGTCCACGGCTAGAGCGACGGCGGCTGGGCGTTCCTGCTTGTGAGCCTGGCGCGGTCGCCGTCACCATTACAAACTGCCGCCAGCTCGCGGCAGCCTCCCTCCAACTGTCGAGCCTGCGCAATCTGCGGTCCGGATTGGGCGAACCACCGGCCTCGTTACGACGCTGACCTAGAACCAGTGCTTCTTCGGTCGGAGCAGGCGGGGGGGGGCCGCCCTTCCGGTCGGCGGGCCTCTCTCGCCACTGGTAGCGGGGCAGGAATCTGCTGGCGGCCGGCACGGGCACGGCCGCGTGTGGAGCTGTCAAGCGCCGGGGGGGCCGGTCTCTACCTGGCGGGCCCGGCGGCTTCACTGACGGGCTGGGCTGGCCCAGCACATTCTGTCTGGCTACATTTCATTTTAATAAGAAGAAGAACAAGGCTTGGCTCCGCGCAGCCCCGCCGGCGGCTGCGGGGGCTCATAACGAAAGGTCCAGGACACGCGCGCGTGCTGGGCCGGCTTGAACACGCCGGTGTATGGCGCGGTGCCCTGCTGCAGCCGAGCAGACAAAGCCCGCACGTCCGCCGGCTTAGACCGCAACAGGCGCGCGGCCTTCTGCTTGTTCGCGGCCGGGACGTCGACCGCGTGCTGTAGACGCGCCTGAAAGTCCCGGCCCACCATGGCGTACACGTGTACCGGCACCGTAGCGCTGTCGGCACCCAGCACCAGCTCGACCGGCGTACCCGCCGTCAGGCAGGCCGCCTCCGGCCACGCGGCCAGCAAGCGCCCGGCCGCACGGTCCGACTGCTCCACGGCCCTGAACTTGATCAGAGAGGCGGGGCCCATGGACAAGCAGATGATGAGCGACGGGTCCTGGCCATCCTCGGCGTCCTGGTGGAAACTGATGCGTCCCTGTCCCACCCGGCGGCCGTCGAGTGGGTACAAGTTGGCATGCACCCGCACGGGCCGGCGCTCCTCGCCACAGACGGCTTTGGCGAGCAGCGCACCTGCCTCCAGCAGGGCGGGCGTTAGGTCGAACCCGGGCGTCGTCACACCCGAGAACTTGTACGTAGTCCCAAAGGTAGCCACGGCGCGGGTAGTCACCGACTGGAACCGTAGCTTGGCCCAGGCGGGGGCCCGCGGATCTATCGCCTGCACCTGGTTCCAGGTCGCGGACAGCTGTTTCATGTCCACGTAGGCCAGGCGGAAGAGCTCCGTGCACAGCCTGCCTGGTAACACCGCGCGTACCTCCGCCCCGGAGAGCTCCACCAGGCGGATGTCTAGCTCGGTCTGGCGTTTCTTGCTCGGGGGCTCCGCCGCGTCCGCGTCGCCGGGGGCCGCGACACACTCCTCGTGCTCCGGCACAGGCTGCTCCAGCACGCTTGGCATGTTGGTCAGCTCCGGGCTTTGTGGCTCGGTCGCCGTTGACCAGGGGGCGCGCGGGGGGCGGCACGCCCGGCGGCGTACGGCGCGCGCCCGTCCGGAGGGGGGGGAGGCGCGCTCCCTCCCCCTCCCGCCCGCGCGTGCCGCCCCCTCGCGCGCCCCCTGGTCAACGGCGGCCCGTGGGGGGGGGGCGCTCCCCCCTCCCGGCCCGGGGGCACGCGGGCGGCGGGGAGGGAGGGGGCGGCACGCGCGGGCGGCAGGGGGGGGGGGGCGGGGCGGGCGGGGAGGCCGGCCCGGGGGGGGCGTGCGTGGGGGCGGGTGGCCTCCCGCGGGGTGCACCAGTAATGAAGCCGGGAGCTAGAGAGGCCTGTGCTGGTCCCTACCGCCGGGTGGACCCGCTGCAGCTACTTCTGATCTTGGTAGCCACTGCTTGCTGCGTCGAAGCTTTGCGCCCCTTTGTGGCGCTGGCCGGGGAGGTGTACTGGACCGTGGTCTGCTGGGCCTTGGTGGGCGGCGGCCTGCTGTTGCTGACTTATGCCTACGACCACTGGCACACGGCCACCTGAAAAGCGACCGGCGTGGCGGAGCCCGCAGGACCTGGGGCTGGCGGCGCTCACGGCCAGGGCCGAGCTCTGCTGCTACGCCGCGGCGCTGTTCCTGCTAGCCCTGGCCCCGCCGGCGTGGTCGGGCGCGCCGACGCGGGCCGCGCTGTACGCGCTGCTGGTCGGCGCCCTGGCGTCCGTGGGCGGGCGGGCGGCGGTGCTGGGCGTGCTGCGGCTGCTGGCGACGGAAGGCGTGCCGGACCCCCTGGGCGTCGAGTGGGGCGCGCGCCTGGCGCTGTGGCATGCCGCGCTGCGCCAGGCGCACTGGTGCTGGTCGCAGGGCTGGGCGCTAGCGCTGGTGGGGCTGGCGGGTGGTGGCCAGGTCGGGGGGCAGTGGCCCCTGCTGGTGCTCGGCCTGCTGCTCGTCCTGTGCCTGTGGCTGGTGCCGCAGCGCGCGGGGGCGTGGTTCTGCGTGGGCGGCTGGGCCCTGCTGCACACGCTGGCCTGGGCGCTGGCGGCGGCCGCGGCCCACAGGCGCGTGGGCGCCCTGTGCTGGTACCGGGCGGCGGCGCTAGTCCCGACGCTCGCCGCCCTGGTGTGGGTGGTGGCCCGCCCGGCCGAGGGGCCGGGCGCCTTTCGGCCCGTCCGCCTGCCACACGACGTGGCGTGGGCCCTGGCCACTACCCTCCCTGACGTGTGCCCCGCGTACCGGCTCCTGGCCTAGGCGGGCGGCCGAGCCGGCCTCGGCCGGGCCTGGTGTGTACAACGCAGCTCAAGGTCATGGCACTACGTGCAGGGGCTTCTCTCATGCCTTCCTCTCGCTCACCAGGACTGCACGGCCGGCCGACCGCCGGGAGACACGCTACTGCACCACCCACGCTTATTCCAATAAAATAGTTCAGTCTAACCTTAATCTGGCTTTGGCTCCGGCGACCAGAAAGGCAAGCAAAGGCACCCGGAGGCGCGGGGGGGGGGGGGAAGAGAGAGTAGCCCGCTCATTTTTTAATACGCACGCTTGGCACTGCGCCTGGGAGCAAACAAGAGGAGGTAAGGAGCGAAGGAGAGGCGGACAGAGGTGTGACTGCATTCAGTCATTATTCAACACTAGCAAGGAAGTCTATAGCGCAGCTAGCTAGATTCGCTTGCGTAAGGAATACTGAAGAGATCTGTGATCTCCTACGGCCACCGCTCCTACGTACTCCCAACCCTTGCGACATGCCGCGTCCATGGCACAGCAATCGCAAGCCTCGCCCACCAGCTTGCTAGTCTTTTCAGCTTTATTAGAGCAGTGCGGGTCGCAGGCGGCCGAACCCACATCTTTCTTAAACAGGGTAACAGCTCCCTTAATTGCCTTACCATGCCCATAATTCCAAATCCAGACACAGGCAGATCCGGTGGTACTAGCAGCAGCAGTTGCGGAGAGGGCGGTGCACTTGTCGGCCAAGTGCCGCGATTTGTCGCCGAGGCGGAAGGTGGCGCCGCAGTTGGACGGGCAGCGGACCAGGAGGTTCTGCACCGCGAGGCGGTCGCGGTGGGCGGCCGCTGCGTCAGCGGGCCCCCGGCAATTGGCGCAGGGGCGGCCCGCCGCTTGGTTCTGCCGGAAGCAAGCCTCACAGAACGACGCCCCGCAGCCGTGCTGGACGAGGTCGCGCGCCACGCACAAGCAGATGACGCACACTAGGTCCTTGGTTTCGCCCTCGTTGACCCAAGCTTCGTCGTAACCGGTCATCAGCTAGGCCAGACCACTCCTGTGCCCCGACTAGTTTTGGGGGCCCCTGGCACCTACCTCTCCGCGGCGTCCGGTCCCCGGGCGTGGCCGGGGTGGGGGTGCAGCGGGGGGGGGCACGGGGGCGCAGGGCACGCGGCGCAGGCGGGGCACGGCCCCCCCCCCCCCCAAACCTCCCCTCTCTCCGGCGCCTGGCCTCCGGGCGTGGCAGGGGAGGGGGCAGACGGCGCGGGCGAGTGGAGGGGGGGGGGGGGTAGACGGCGCGGGCGAGTGGAGGGGGGGGGGGGGTAGTCCCTCCCCTCTTCCAGCAGAGCGGATGAAGAAGAGGGACGGAGAGTAGAAACAAAGGGAAGGAACAAGGGGAGGGAAGGGAAGGAAGAGACAGGGGAGGATCGTGCTCGGGAGGGAGACAGGTATTTGCCTCCCTTGTGTAAAAGGCCCCCATTCCCCGCGGAATTGTCCATGGCCATGGACCCATCGCGTGGCCAAGAACCATTGTCGTCCAAGCGGGCCAGAGTGCAGACTGAGTGCGAGCGCGTCGTGGAGCTGTGGAGCTGACCGGCCTGCTACGGAGGTTATGCCAGGGGCACCTAAGGGAGGCCAGCATACAACCCTGGCTGGAGGAATGGGCTCCTTTACAAATAGAAGAGCATAAAACGGAGGAAGGTGATGCCGGCCTAGCCGCCAGGCTTCTTAAGCTCCGGGGGACCAGCGCATCCTTGAGCATGAAGAGTCCCTGGCCTAGCAGCATTCACTGCCTGGTGATGGCCCGGCAAGACCTAGCGAAATTGTATGACCTAGGGCCAGGCCGGCCTGATCGCCTTGCGCTGTCCGTCGGGGTCGAGCAGGGCTTGTGTCTGCAGCAACTGAGTTCCGGCAACAAGGAGGACGAGGCTCCGCTGGTCTCGGACCTGATCAACAGGTTACGACTACAAGACCACCTGCGCAAAAGGGGGCTGGCGCCTGAGGTCTACGGCTGTCTTAAGCTTACGGAAGGATCCCCGGAGCTCCCCCCGGATGGGCGAGCTTTGGCCAGCGCCCAGCACCACTGGATCGCGATGGCCTTCACCCCTGGCCTCGAACTCCAGCAGGAGACCAATCTACTGGCCTACGCCCAGACAGGACCGGGCGGGCAGCGCAGCATCGAACCGTTTAGGACGTTTGTCACGAAGTTGCTGGTCGGACTGGCGGAGATGGGTACTATAATCGCTAGCTGGGCACCAACGGACACGTTGTACAGCAGAAGCGACCGATCTTTCGTGCTGGGCAACGTGAGGCCTGCGTATTTCAGGAGGGCCAGGCTGGAGTCGACACAGCTAGAGCGAACTCGCGCCCTCAATCTCGCTAACCTGTTGAGCCTCATGGCGAGCAGCCTTGGGTTACTGCCGCACACGTACTCGGAGCTTCTGTGGACTCGGCTGACCGACTTGATGCAACTTCCGGTAGAGGAGGACCCCCCAGTGGGCGACCCCCCAGGTGGGCAATACTCTGAAGTGGAGGTTGCGGGTGGTGGCCGGGTGGTGGTCGCAAGAGCTGGCGAGCGCTGGGGAGCCGAAGGACTGTTGCTGCTTGCTCCAGGCGGCCAGCGAGCTAAGCCGGGCGACGACGGCGCCCTGGCAGCCCGACTGGTTCCAGGCGGCGGCGCCCCAGCAGCCTCCCCGTTGGTTCCGGATCAACGAGCTTGCTTACCGTTCTTTACAAGCGAAGGCCTTTGTCAGGACGCGGTGCGAGGCCACTGGCGCTGGTGTTGTTTGGTGGCTAAGCTTTCGCAGACCAGACGAAATCAGCCAGCTTCTTGGTCCACCAACGCTGCTCCGTGCTGTGAACAGGGACAGGTTGGATGCTGAGGTGCAAGCCTTTCTGCATGCGCTGGTGTCGGTCGGGACGTACTGGGCTGCCGCCAGGAAAGAGCTTCAGGAGGCTGAGACGAAGCTAGCGAACCTGCAAGCAGGCCGGCAGGGTCTGCTGGCTAGTGGCGCAAGGACCGACGTGGAATCGCCACTAAAAGTCGCGTCGGACATCTACAAGGAACTAAAGAGTGGTCAACAAACTGGAAAGGGAAGCCAAGACGTGGATCCAGCAAAGATAATTGACACGCGGAAGCGTTTGCTGGAGGCTGCTAAGAAGAAGGCAGAGAAAGACTCGGCTACGTGGTGGCGGCTGGTACTTACTGCAGCAGGAGATACGGCTAGTAAGTCTGCCTTGGAAGAGAAGAAAGCAGCGTGGGACAAAGAGGTGGGCACCCTGCACGAGTTAGCGCTTAAGTTGGTGGAAGAAGAGAATACACGGAAAAGGAATAACCTCGCCCAAGCGTCGAGAAGGAGGTATACAAAACGGCAAGAAGGACTGAAAGAATGGATAAACAAAGGAGTAGCGGGACTGCATGCCCCAGAGCTCAACCTAATACGGATTACGCACGAAATGGAAGAACTGGGGAAGAAGAAAAGAAGCACCGAAGAAATCCTCGGGGAGTATACAATAAGCTCACGACAACAGCGACCGCCAGTCCGGCTGCGACCACAGCAGCTACAAGAAGCAGCGACTACAGAACCACCACAGACACCACGGGAGCCAAGACCGCGACCACTGCCAGGGACAGCGAAGGTGCTAGCCGCGCCAGGACTGCAGACTACCGAGGCGGTAGCACAGCGTCTGCAGCAAGAATCGCAAGCTGTAGAGGCACGAATACAGCAACTGGAGCGGCTGCTGCGAGCTCGGGAGGCACGGACAGCGCAATTGCAGCAACAGCTGCAAGCGGAAAAGATGCGCACACAACAGTTAGAGACGCAGCGGCCAGCTCCGCAGGCGGGGACACCAGAGCCGCTAAAGGGGGGTCTGGACGTTCTGGCCCGAGCTGCCGGACTGGACGCGGGCCAACAAGTCAGGGTTCGGTCGTCGAACAGGGGGGCAGCGCAGACGAACCCAAGGTCAGGGTTGGGACGTCGAACAGACAGGGATCCGACCGCCCGGCCCAGGGTAGAAGATGTCAGGGTTTGGCTGCCGAACAGCCGGGGGTCAGGAACCGGCCGGCCGGGGCCAGGGGTCAACGCGCTTCTACAACTCAGCCAGGGGAACAGAAAACACAAGGGCAAGGACGGAAACAGTGAGTGAAGGAGGGGAGGGAGGGGGGCACAGTGCGAGCGAAACAAAAGGAAGGAAGGGGGCCTCTCTCGTGCGCGGCCCCTCGTTACTCCCCCTTACTGTGATTAGTTAAAACCACCTAGATGATGGCTACTGGCCAGCCCGGCCGACGACACACACCTGAGTTTCCGGCCGGGGCTTGGCGCCACGTCCGGGACTGCTTGGGCTGGGCCCCGGGCGTGGCTGCCCTCAGCCCCGAGTTCCGCCTGCTGCTGGGCAAGGCCGAGTCCTGGGCTCACTTCCGCTGCGCCGAACTCGACTTGGCCCACCGTGCACAGGCCAGCTCTTTCCGGGCCTGGCCCGGCCCCGTCTGGAGCCAAGCCCGGGCCCAGGTCACGACCCTGCGACTGAGCCTAACTGGGTTAGACGCCCTGCGCGAGCAAAGTTTTCCGGGCCTCGTGGTCGACAACTTGGTCCTCACTAGCGGGCCTAGCGGCGTGGAAGACTCCGCGGTCCATCTCTTGACCCAGGTCTGGCCCGGCCTCAGGCGCCTTAGCCTGCGCCGCTGTCTTCACGTGACCGACGCGGGGCTGGAGCACTTGGGCCGGCTGCGCGACCTGCAGCAACTCGACCTCGGTGGCTGCCCCCGGCTCCGGGGCGCCGGGCTCGCTGGCTTAGCGGAGCTGCCAGGCCTGCAACGGCTCGAGCTTGCTGACTGCGCGGAGCTCATGGACGCCGGGCTCGAGCGCTTGGGCAAGCTGGCCAAGCTGCAGACGCTCCTGCTGTGCCGCTGTCCCCGGCTCACGGACGCCGGGCTCAACAGCTTAACCGACCGGGGTGCGAAGCTGAGCAACAGCCTGCGAGTGCTGGACCTCTCCGGTTGCACCGCGCTCACGCGTGACGGGCTCCGGTACTTGGCCAAGCTGTCGAAGCTGCAGACGCTCAGCCTCGCCGGCTTTACTGGGGTGCTAGGCGCCCGAACTCACGTCATCGTGCGTCCAACGGGAAGAGTTGCCTTTGTCCAAGCTAGAAAACAGCCTGCAGAGTCTCAACCTTTCCCGCTGCGCGAACCTCATCGACGCAGGCCTCCAGCACCTGTCGTGGCTGAAGGAGCTACGGGCGCTCGACCTCTCCGACTGCAAGCAGCTGACGGGCCAAGGGTTCACGCACTTGAAAGACCTGACGAGCCTGCGGCGGCTCGACCTACAGGGCTGCACAGAACTCGTGGAGGCCGGGATCGAGCATTTGGCCCAGCTAAGGGGACTACAGGAGCTGAACCTCAGCGGTTGCACAAAGCTCGCCAACGACTGGCTTCCTTTGCACTTGGCACAGTTAAGGGAACTGCGGGTGCTCTGCCTCGGACTCTGCGAGCAGCTCACAGACGAGGGCCTTTGTTTCTTGGCCAGGTTGCACTACTTACAGCGCGTGGACCTCAGTGGCTGCAAGAAGTTCGAGGGGGAGGTGGACCTAAAGTTGCTGCAAGACCTGCGGGTGCTGTCCCTGGCCGACTGTTCCAACCTTGCCACGCTGGCGGGCCTGCGGGAGCTGCACGGCCTGCAGAAGCTGGCACTCGACCGGTGTGCCGGGCTCACTACGCTGGCCCCCCTGGCGCAGCTGTCCGGCCTGCAGCAGCTGTCCGCGGCCGGCTGTGCCGGG
>WBZZ01004087.1:165000-168248 GCA_019918135.1 Paulinella micropora | reverse complement strand
CTTCCCCTCCAGTCATTCCACCGCCTCGAAACGATTACCTTGAGTAGTGTCCGGGTAGGATGACGTATCGGTCTCCGAGGCAGTGTTGTAGGCCTGAGCTCGACCGAAATTCGGGTTGGAGCTTGCCCACGAGCCTCCTCCTCCTCTGGGTGGGGGGGCTGGAGCTCGAACAGCTCTCCCTCCATAAGGGGTATATCCCCGACCTCCTCCTCTTCCTCTCTGAGGGGTTCCCTGCCACCTCGAGGCTCCTCTCCATGTTCCTCGTCCTCCTCCTCCTCCTCCTCCTCCTCCTCGTCCTCCTGCTCCTGCTCCTCCTTCTCGTCCTCTTTGAGAGGCCTTTAAGTTCTTTTGTCTCTCCCTTTCCTCCTTTTTCTCCTTCATCCTCTTCATGTAGGTAATGATTGCCTCTCGTAACTCCTCATCATCACACATATTGGCATACCAACCTTCGTTCACAGCGGCAATCTGAAGCATATTGAAAAGGCCCGGTTCCTTGCCTTCCGTCCTGCTCAGAAAATTTGCCCTTGCTGTTGGGTTCTGCCTATCATGATTGAAAGAGCAGTCTCTGTTCTCCATCTGTGCCTTACACTGCAAGCCCGCGAACCACCTCCAACATGCGGTCTTCAGGTCTGGCTCTCTCTGTCTCTTCCAACCAGCAACTCTGTTTGTGTACGTGGCTTGTGCGCCAACAGGTACACCGCCTGCCTGTGCCGTATGTGCCTCCGTGAGCGAGTCCATGTTTGAGCATGCACTCATCACTTCTTGAAACAGCGTTGACGGAGCAACGCTTTGAACCGTATTTTCGAACACGTGTGTCTCGAGGAAGTTCTTGGACTTCACTGAGCTAAACGTCGAGCATTGTTGTATGAGCTGAGTAAGCTTGCTCGGGTTAACTGTGTGTAACGCCGAAAAGAAATAGAGGATGATCGACTTGCGGCCATAGAATAGCCCATAGGAGGAAACTACCTCCGTAAGGGTCGCCGCCAAACCAACAGCACTCCTCAAATTCATCGCCACTGTCTCAAAGATTTCAAATCCTATGAGAGTACCAGTGCAGAGATGCTGGTATCCATGAGATTGAAAATATGAAATGAGTGTGGCCACCGCCAGTTCACACTGAGCGTCTAGGCCTGTTGCATTGTTTCTCTTAATCTCCTCCTTCTTTCTCAAAAACTTGTACTGTGTCAGATCAAATCCCTCCGAGACTAGAGATTGGTCAAAAACAGTAACAAAAGCCTCGTATTCCTGCGTTTCGTCGCAAGGAAAAGCCTTCATGCAGGCATTGATCTCTTTGAGCTTGCTCAAAAGCAAAGCATCAGAGTCTTTGTCTGAGCTCGTCTTGGCATATAGCATGAGACTTGCCACTCCTCCTGTCTTCCCCTTTAAGGCATTTATGATGTTCTGTCTGTCCTTCTTCTCCGTGTTTGTGACCACCACCGTAGTTGAGCCCGAGGGTGCAGGGGCTGGTGGGGCAGGAGCTGGTGGGGTCAAATATGTCGGAGGGTGTGTCTTTGCACCACTCACTTTTGCTTTCATTCTTTCCAGTCTCATCGTCTTCTCGAACTCCTCATTCTCTTTCGCCTTCTTCTTCTCAGATATCACCAGCTTTTGAGCATGAGTGATAAAGGCCACCAATTCAGAAGCAGATCTGAGAAAATTATATTTCTCCACATATTGGTCAACACCTGCTTTGTTGGCGACCGGTGGTGCGTTATTAAGTGATTTAAGGACAGAGTGATCCTTGGTAGGAATCCATCTCTTCCATGCCTCCTTGTGCAGTAACGCACCCATCAACAGTCTGATCTTGGTCAGAACTCTGTCGGTCTTCTCTAACTCATCAATCACAGGATGAGTTTCTCCTGCTGCCTTAATGCTTTTTCCCATCTCTGCCTTCCCCTCCTCCAAGGCCTTTATTTCCATTGTAAAAAAATGAAATATGCCACTCGAGTTTTTCGAACCCAGATTGGTCTTCATTTTTGTTACATCGACTGCCTCCTGACCAGTCGCGAGGAATCTGGCCGTTGCTCTTGGGTTTGTGTACTGGAGGTAACCCTCACATCGTGGGCCGTATGTACGTTCCCAAATCAGGGTTTGAGTGTACACCCCAAAGATAGCATCGAGTAATTCAAGGTGGGTGTGTGTGTCCCCAAACTTGATATGCTGTATCTTCTTTCTCTCTTCTGGATCAGAGACCAGTTTGCCGAGGAGCTGTGCTGTGTTTGATAATAGGATATAGACATCCTTTTTAGCACGACTTTTCTCTCTTCTTTGATCCTGAGGGATCCACACATAGGTGTCCTTCTCTACCTCCATCTTGTTATCAAACTCTTCTTTAGTGAGGTCATAGTGGTCTTGCACCCACTGTTGTTCCTCCACTGTGATCTCCTCTCCATCACTATGAATCAAGTCGATCATTTTTCGTCCTCCTCCTCCCGTGTAGGCAGGTGGTAAGGGATTACCATATGCTCCTCCTCCTCCCGTCTCTTCTTGTTCAAATCCTCCTTCATCTTCGTCTCCTCCATATCTTCCTTCATCATCCCAGCCCTCTTCTACTCCTCCTCCTACTCCTTCATCTCCTCCTCCTCCTTCATTCAATCCTCCTCCTCCTCCTTCATTCAATCATCTTCCTCCTCCTCCTCCTGCTTCTTCTTCTTCTCTTCTTTGATCTGCCTCCGAGAATTCACTCACTTCGGCGGTCTCTGTCGACATGATGTCGTAGTAGTGATCAACAGGAGGACAGTGTCAGCTCCTATGTTTGGTTTTTGTTCGTTTGTGTTCTGTTCCTCCTTCAGTCGATTGACTAGTGAAGAGAGAAACTAATAGAGAGGGTAGGATAAGATTCCCTGTCCTCTATGAAACACTGTTTGTATGTTTGTTTTTGTTTGAGAAAAATAGTCTTTGAGACTTTCTCCGATTTCTTGTTCTCCTTACTCAGATTACTTTCTCCTCCTTCTTTTCTATATTGTATCTAGTATGAGGCACTTGGACCTACACACAGATAGTAATAGAGAAGCTAGAAAAGCTCTCCTTGAGAAGTCGACAGTCGGTCGGATAGGTTCTCAGACCTACCTTTAGAAAACGATCAGAGATGTGCAAAAATACTCTGACGTATGTGTGAGATAATGCAGATAAATGCACAAACTAGAAGGGTAGAGTGTTGTGCTCCTGTCCCTATGCTTGTTTGTGTTTTGTGTGTGTTCCTTCACTCTTCTGTCCACCTCCTTCTTCTTGGTCTCTGTGTGAGAACA
>WBZZ01004087.1:145000-147500 GCA_019918135.1 Paulinella micropora | reverse complement strand
TATTGGCATGGTACCTAGCCTCAGACTCGATCTTGATGCTGGTATACTTTTTTGGAATCCACACAAATATTTGCGTTAGGGGAGTGTCCTGAATGCATAAAGTCCTTGTTTTTTCGCCCTTTTTTTGCACCCCCCATCCCTATAAATCATGGTTTGTGGGAAATCAGGCGGAGTTGGGAGCTCATATTGGCAGGGTGGCTAGCCCCAGACTCGATCTTGATGCTGATACAATTTTTTGGAATTCACGCAAATATTTGCGTTAGGGGAGTGTCCTGAATGCCAAAATTCCTTGTTTTTTAGCAGCACTTGCCGGGGCCTCCGGCAATTGAACGTACCCTGTCGACGGGGCAGGGGGGGTCCGGGGGGCCCTTCCCCCGGGAACCCCAGCCCGGCGATTGCACCGTACCAGTTTTGGTCGCGGGTTTGCAACCACACCGGAAAATTGAGGTCTTGTGCCACCAGCCGCCGTTTGCGCACACCAGAGGAAGTTAGCGGCTGTTATTTGGTGTATCTGACACTTCTTGATGAGCTCTCTTTGAAAATATAAAAAGTGTGGCGCCGGGTAGCATACACATCGGAAAATTGAGGTTTTTGCGCCACCAGGCGCCGTTTGCGCACACCTGAGGGAGTTTGAGGCTGATGTTTGGTGTACCCGACACCTCTGGGTGCGCTCGCTTCGGAGATAAAAAAGTTTTGGTGGCAGGTGGCACAAAACCAGAGATTTTAGGTTTTTGTGCCACCAGAGCCTACACTTGCGTTCTGCTGGTACCTCCGGCAATTGTACATACCCTGTCGACGGGAAAGGGTGGGGGTCCGGTGGGCTCTCCCCACGGGAACCCCAGCCCGAGGGGGGAAAGGGGGGTGGGGGGGGGTGGGGGCGCGAAGCGCACCGCAAACCATCCTTTCAGGTGTTGGCGCAGCCCCTAGTTATTATTATTATTATTATTATTATTATTATTATTATTATTATTATTATTATTATTATTATTATTATTATTAGGGAGTACATAGGTCATCGGTGCCTTTCCATGGGCTGATTGGTATAAAGCTCCTAGAGTAATGTTCTATGCCGTCACTTCCTTTATTCCACCGATTGGTGTGGAGACTTCCTTATGGAATGGAGGACTGGATGCACATGGCCTTTTGGCTCAGCAATTGGCAGGAAATACATTTCATTATTGTTATTATTATTATTATTATTATTATTATTATTATCATTATTATTTACCCCTGTGAGTACCTCCATGCGGGACCTACCCAGTCTCGTGGAGCTCTCACGCGGGGAAGATCAATCATTTGTAGTTGATTTCCTGCAAGCTACCCGACACTGTGCGGGTAGTAGGGACTTCCTTTTGGGGCCTTCTATGCAGGATGGTTAGAGTCACTCTTCCCTCCCCAACATACTCACTGTAGTCCCTGTTGGGTCGAGGGATGGAGGCGCATGGCCCTCGGGCTCAGCCATGACAGATCAATATATATTGTTATTATTATTATTATTATTATTATTATTATTATTATTATTGTTATTTCATCAGCAGCAGCATCAGCATCAGCATAAGCATCATCAGCATATTCATCATCAACATCGTCATCATGACTCTTTAATTGTTGGACACACAATCCCTCCAGTCCAACTAGATAATAAAAAGCCATGATGACGATGATGATGATGATGATGAATATGAAAATGATGAGTCACGATGACGATGATGATGAATATGATAATGATGAGTCATGATGACGATGATGGTGATGATGATGAATATGATGATGATGCTGATGCTGCTGCTGCTAATTAAAGAGTCATGATGACGACGATGGTGATGATGATGAATATGATGATGATGATGATGCTGATGCTGCTGCTGATGATGAAATAATAACAAACAATAATAATAATGATAATAATAATAATAATGATGATGATAATAATAATAATAATGATAATAATAATAATAATAATAATAATGATAATCATAATAATAATAATAATAATAATAATAATAATAATAATAATAATAATAATGATATTAATAATAATAATAATAATAATAATACTGTAATAATAATAATAATAATAATAATAATAATGATGATAATAATAATAAGGATAATAATAATAAGGATAATAATAATAAGGATAATAATAAGGATAATAATAATAAGGATAATAATAATAATAATACTATATCTGAGGCGTACTGATGCAGCTAATGGCATATCCTCAACGGACATAAGCCTCCAATACCCTTGTTCGAGGTCCTCCACCCCCCCGTGTCAGTCTCTCGCCTGATGATCGGGGCCACCGATGGAGCTCCTGAGGGCAAGACTGCACTAAGCCGAGGTTATTCCGCAGTCCCAGCAACCTCTTGCAAGACGTCACCGAATGTGCAAGTGCATACACCAAGCGCGGTTGCTAGAGCTGCCTCGAAACCCCACCCATAACAATCTGGTGTCTGCTGGGTCCTGGGCTATCAACCAGCATATGCGGAGTTTAAGA
>WBZZ01004087.1:102500-117500 GCA_019918135.1 Paulinella micropora | reverse complement strand
ATACAATACACAATACAATACAATACAATACAATACAATACAATACAATACAATTACAATACAATACAATACAATACAAAATACTATGCAATACAAAATGCAATACACAATACACAACACACAATACAGCGCAACGCATGACAACACAACACACAACACAACACAAGACAAGACAAGACAAGAGAATACAATACAATGCAATACAATACAATGCAATGCGATACAATACAATACAATACAATACAATATAATACAATGCAATACAATACAATGCAATGCAATACAATACAATACAATACAATACAATACAATACAATACAATACAATACAAAATACTATGCGATACAAAATGCAATACACAATACACAACACACAATACAGCGCAACGCATCACATGACAACACAACACACAACACAACACAAGACAAGACAACACAAGAGAATACAATACAATGCAATACAATACAATGAAATGCGATACAATACAATACAATACAATACAATACAATACAATACAATACAATGTAATACAATACAATACAATACAATGCAATGCAATACAATACAATACAATACAATACAATACAATGGAATACAAAAACATAACACAATACAATACAATACAATACAATACAATAAATACAATACAATAAATACAATACAATAGATAGACTTGCAATACAACACAATACAATGCAATACAATACAATGCAACACAATACAATTACAATACAATACAATACAATACAATATAATACAATACAATACAATACAATACAATACAATAAAATACAATACAATACAATACAATATACAATACAATACAATACAATCCAATACAATACAATACAATACAATACAACAGTACTTACAATACAATACAATACAATAGTACTTACAATACAATACAATACAATACAATACAATACAATGGATAGTTTACAATACAATACAATACAATGGATAGTTTACAATACAATACAATACAATACAATACAATACAATACAATACAATACAATACAATACAATACATTACACTACAATACAATACAATACAATACAATACAATACAATGCAATGCAATACAATACAATACAATATGCATTGAATATACATACACAACACACATCTTGTAGCTCTCTGCTTTTGATTGAGAAAAAATCACCCAAAAAATCACGCAAATGACGGAGGTAGATGCGCCGGCCCTACTTGATATCATTTGGGCATTTCACCTCTCACGGTCTTTTGCATTTTGCAAACGTTAATTTTTCTGTTGACTGAACTTTGAGTACCGTAGACTAGCATCCGTGACTATGCGTACATAATAAAGGCCTTTCTGCAAGTCGCATACGCACTTATTTGTTGGGTCTACATGAGATCTTATATGCAAGTGTCTATGTGAGTACTTATGTGACGGTGCGACTACCCCATCTGGCTGCAGTGCATATGAGTCTCATACACCGTCACACAGTACCGTAGACTAGCATCCGGTACTTCCGTGTATGTGAAGTAAACTGATGTTCATTCGAAGCTTGAAAACCAGAAAAACTCCATGCATTCTTGATGAGCACACATACTTCAAATGTATGGATCTACCCTCAATCCAAATCTTCGCGCGCAGAGGACGGCAGTATGCTGTCTTCTGCATGTATCCTAGACTCTTATACCACTCAACTGTCTTCTTGCACGTGTCTTATTGTCCTTTCGCTGTATTCAGAAGTAATATCGATAGTACTATCGATTGTTGAACAGGCCGGATGATGGGACCACCGGCAGTATCTGTTGTACCACTCGGCCGTCTTTTCTTTTTGTCAACTTTTTGTGATTCAGAGATCGTATCGACTGCCAATTCGTCCGGATTCCGGAAGGAGTACCGATTATAACTGGTGCGATTCCACCGTGTTTCGCATTCTCGCTCTGCGATCAATACGAAGGCGGTGTAGTTGTACAAGAAGCAGGACGCGCAGGTCAGTCTGAAGGAGGACAGAAGATGTACAAGAAGGTAATTGAGCAGGAAATGTAGGCGCTCAGTTGATTTTGACAATGCGTTACCAGAAGGTGAGGGAGTGCAAAATGACGACAGAAGGCGGTGGAGTGGTACAAAAAGGCAGCAACTGACGTCTGGTGTGTTACTATGAAGGGAAGGCCCCGGGAGCGCAAGAGGACAACAAAAAGAAGGCAGTTGAGTGGTACACAAAAGCAGCGCGTCTACATTTCCTGCCTCTGATTCATTCTGACAGTGCGAGGGAGTTCAAAAGGACAAGAAGGCGGCGAAATCATGCAAGAAGGCAGAAATTACCGTCTGGCATGCTGTAACGAGCAGGGAAAGAGCACAGGACCAGAGGGCAATTGAGTGTTACAAAAAGTCACCTTTGATTTTATCTTTCTTCGAATTTGTTGTGGAAACCGATCGAAGTAGCATCGGAAACCGAATTTGTGGAAAACGAAGGGAAATGGTAAAGGAAACAGAAGGTGTGATCCGATCTAGAAACCGGCGCTGTGTCCGTCCCTTCGTTCGGACAATACCGTGCAGCTGAATTGTATCACTGTAGAAGTAACACCGGTCGGTGTTGTGTTGACCCAGGCTTAAAAACGTCTACTGCACAGTTCCTGGAATGTTCTTTCAGTCTGGCAAATTGTTACCATGGTGAGGGAGTGCAAAAGGACAATATATAAAAAGTCAAGGTGGTGGAGTGCTGGAAGGTGTTCAACCCCAACTTTTGTTCTGAACCTGTTCAATGCTGGTTTATTTGAAAACCACCTGATGAGAGTTCCTATTTAATGTTAAATTAAAAAGGATCTGACTTATAGCGAAACATATGTTAAATATTAATATGAAAATTTGATTTTTGACGCAAAAACGAAAATGCAAAGCAAAATCGCAAAACTAGCGTAAAATGGAAAAACTAAACTAAAAATCAAATTGTTGCAGCGTGAACATCGCTATTAATGTTTTAAGAAAACATCAACACTTAACGGGGCAATGCACATGTCACAGTGTGGTTTGAATCCACACTTGTGGATCTCGTGGGTTGGGTTAGGGTGGATCAAAATCACATTTTGTGGATCAAAGCCACGTTTCTGGATCATCCACATAATTTTGTGGATCAAAGCCACACTGATTTGTGGATTTTAAAATTAATAATTCAATTTGAAAAGCGGCACTGGCACATTTGTGGCAATTATCCAAAAATGTGGCGCTCGCACGGTTAAGGGTTAATATTAATACTTGCTTAGAGCTAAATGTGACTCGGAAGCAGAAGTGATAAAACAGAAGAGTTACTGTCGACCGTGGCATTGAATGCACTGGCCATTTCCACATTGATTTATTTTTTTTTTAATTAATTTATTTATTTTTTTAAGATATTAATAACTCAGTTCAAGTGAAGTTTGACCTGCAAGTGTGATCATGTAACTATTAATTTTAACGGCAGTGAGTTTAACGTTGAAGTTGAAGTTGAATCAGCCGGGCTGGCAAGATTGAACTTGAGCCTAAGTTTGCGAACTGAGCCCCGCGCGGGATTTTGCAATATTGTATCAGGATTTTGCGGCGGACATTTTGATGCAGCAAGTTTTACGCAAGCACTGCTAGTAATTCTAAATATTTATTAATAACTTTTTTTACGCAACTTTCAACACCGCTGTTTTATTCTAGTAATAAAAAACTTGGCCTGCCACCCCGGCGTCACGTTGAAAATCTGAGTGGGAAGTGTACTATCCTCAACGATGATAGCTCAATGGAAGAGTAAGTCGGTAATATAACCAAACACAGTCCTCAAAAAAGAGAATGATGTCTCGTTATATTAGCTCAGTGACGCAAAGACAAAAAGCAGCCAAAAGACCAGGATCAAATTGGCATTTCAGACGTGTCCGGCCAGACGAAATCTATAAATAAGTTTTTTACCTGATAATTGAAGTTCGGGTGGTGATGTCCACAGTACCCCCTCCCAGTTTTTTATGGCGGAACTTCGTTTCCGACATAATACGCTTTGAACTGATTTCTTTTCTGACTAAGATTCTTTTAGAGTTATGTATGAAGATACATCAACCCACGAATTAGCCGTTATAAAACAACAATGATACTTGCCCCGGTACCAATCGTGTATATACTCTAGCACATTCAGTATCTATATTAAAATCTTCCTCTTTCTTCTGTCGATAAGATATTTGTGCAGTATGTCCAAGTATAATGTTTTATGATTAAGTAATAATGTAATATCGCCATTTCCATATATATATATATATATATATATATATAATAAGCGGTCGTCGGTTTCCATAAATACATTTACTTTTTGTGAAGACATACCCTTGTATAAATCGGTATCATTTAATATAGTGTCAGGTGATCAAGTCTGACGACTATATCCGAAGTTGGGTTGAGTGCGCCCTAACCTTGCGATATGCCGATACAAGTAGAGATCGATGGAATCCGGTGTAGCAGTTCATGTTATTAAAAATATATCAGTTCTTGATTGGACTGTAGAGTCTTTAATGAGATCATCATTCTGGTACTAATGCGGGTCGTATCCAGGAAACACCATCGCTCACTCAAATAGCGATCCCGTAACGGTACTGTTTCGTGGCCGTCTCGTCTGTCTCTGCCGAAGCAAGAGAATAGAATGCCTATTTTTTGTCAGCTGTGTCTTGTTAATCTCTAGAAGAATGAATGTTGTAGTAGCTTTAATATCTAAGTAAGGTTGTCGGGACGATATTGGATCAATGCTATGTTCGCAATCGATCAAGTCCACAATACTTCTAGAAAAAAAAATACTTACTATAGACGCCGTTTACGCGCGCGGACTCCTTTACCTGGTGGAGGACCTCCAACCAAAGTTAAGTCTAAGGTAGACTGTTCGAGGACGTCCCAAATTTTGTGAGGGATTGCACCTTGTGCCAAGTCAAAAGGAATGTCCAGCACCCCTCGTGGTAGTGCTTGTATGGTCCACGCGGTATGATCTTTATCTGTGGGAGATATGGTATCATCCCATGTCTCAAGTTTCTCGGCGTCTTTATATACTGGAAGGTATTGTCTTACTTTAGGATCTTCCACTGGATCCAGACTCCTCCAGAAATGTAAGACTGGTTGTATTATTTGTGCCGCAGTCGAAATTCGGTTCGATCGCGTATGGCGTTTGTGAGGTACTGCCATGACTCTCATGAGATATAAATCTGAGAGCGTGTCATCGGCTACGTGTTGGGCCGCAGGCCTGACCAAGTAAAAAGCGTCTTTGGCCCATGAAATATGTCCAATCGCATCTCCTTCTTTCCAACTAGGGTGAACGAGAGTGTCATTGCCCGCGCGAGGGTCTTGATCTCCGTCATCGCTCCCCTCTTGATGGACTCCTTGCGAACGTGCCGTCCTTATCGCCTTTCTCGGTCGGGCGTAAATAAGATCATTTTGCGCTCTCCTTATTTGCGCCTCCGTGAACTTTCCTTCCGGCACCTTCGACTCCACCCTTTTGCGGGTCTGAGTCCCCGCCGCGCCTTTGCGGTCGGTGGCCCGCTTGTTCTCCAGCTCAGCCTCCTCCTTCTCCGCAATTGGTGCCCTGTAGGCATCCCGTTCCGAGATATCCTCCTTACGGATTGGTGGGACCTCTTTAAAGTCAGCCTCCATCCGTTTGAGTGCTTGATCAACTGACTCATCTTCAAGTAGGAAGGGATCATACTTAATCAGCCTTCGTACATTGACTATTTGAACTTTCCCTCTGCCCCTGATTTTATAACTCAAAGGCCCCATCTGTTCCATGATCTGGTATGGTCCTTTCCAGTGGATGAACAGCTTCGAGCTGACTCCCTGAGGAACCTGAGGACAGTAGAGTAGTACAATATCCCCGACCTGAAATCTGACTTGATCCAGGTGTGCCTGTCTGACACCTTCCGCATCAGTCTTCCTGCGCTCCGCCTCCCTATGCGCCTGTACTATTTGCTCCGCCTCCATTTTCGCCCGAAGTCTCACCCCAAACAGCTCATCCTGATCTGCCCATGAATCTTTTGGGTGCAGCAGTGAGGCTGGGATGGCGGGCTCACGCCCATATACAAATTGGTATGGCGAGACGGAACCTTTTGAATCACCTAACGCTGTAGAGGGTAGGCAAGTCATAGCAAAGGCAAACGAGGATGCTGCCTCCACCCATGCCTTTTGGTTCTCCTTCTTCATACAATACATCTTCAGCGCGGCCTTGAGGGGTCTATGCACCCGCTCTATCTTGCCGTTCGCTCTGGGGTTATAGGCAGTGACATATTGCCATTTCATGCCGTAATATGCAGATAGCTTGTCGATGACTTCATTATTAAAGTCAGAGCCTCGATCTGAGCATATTTTTCTCGGCACCCCAATCTGTGAGATGATCCTGTCAATCAACGCCTTGGCTGTTGTTTCGCCCGTAACGTCTTTGACTGGGACCACCCATACATAGTTGGTGGCTCTGTCTATGGCCGTTAGAAGGTATCTGTAACCTTCCGTCGTGACCGGGAAAGGTCCTACATGATCAGTGTGTAAGAACTCGAACATTCCTAAGTGTAAAGGAAAAGTCCCGATCAGGCCAAAATTCGCCTTCAATGGTGTTTTGGATGTCTTGCATGGGATGCATGCATTGACCTGTTCATCAATATTCTCCTTCATCTTTTTCCATCAGAATCATCTCGAAATGAACATATGCGTTCTTTGTCGGCCCGGGTGCGCCAGTAGTGGGCAGTTATGAGCAGCGACAAAAATGATGTGTCTGAGTTTTTCAGGAACCCAGAGAGTCCATTTGTCTGGTTGTGATGTATAGCGCCCGTGTTGGCCTTTGTACCACAAGAGACCGTCTCTCCACCCCATCTCCTTCTGTTGCTCCTTAATCTCCTTCGTCATTTTAAGCTCGTTCGGTTCTTGTATAGCTGTATTAGCTCTTTGAACTCCGGATCGAGAGCCTGTTGCTGTCTCCATGCAGTGGGTGAGGCTATGTAGTCCCATCCTCTAGCTGCACTCCTATCCTCTCAGGGTTTTCGTCTAACTCCTCCTTGTTCTCCTGCGGGGGTTCCGCATATGCTTCTTGCTTAATCTCTTCTTGTTTTATCTCCGCCTTCATATTCTCATATGCTTCATAGGACCACTCAGCATCCTCGAGGACATGTGCTGTACAACATATCCCATGATCCGGACCTTGCGGGCTATGACGTAGACCCGATCGGTTATATCGGACCCCTCTCGCCATCTGCATCGACTCGATATAATGCACTTCGTATGTGCAGTCTGGGGATAGATCCTCCATTTCTGCTGATGATACGAGAGCTGCCACTTCTGAATGAAACTCTAGCCTGGAGAGGCTGTCAGCGACAACATTTCGCTTGCAGGGTAGATGGACCATTGTAAAATTGAAACATGACAAGAATGCCTGCCATCTCGTTAGACTGCCAGTTTGTTTATGATTCATCAGCCATAGTAAATTCTGGTAATAAGTCCTTACTATAAACTGAGGTCCACCCCATAAATATTCTCTAAACCGTTTGAGGGCCCAGACCACCGCCAGTGCCTCTCTCTGTCTCGTACAATATTTTTGCTCCGCCGAGCACAACTTTCTACTTATAAACATGATCGGGCGCAACTTTTTCTCCTCATCTTCCTGTTGTAAGACTGCGCCGATCGCGAACTTTGATGCGTCTGTGTCGACTACGAATTGCTTCGAAAAGTCGGGCATCATCAGCACGAGTCCGCCATCCTTTGGATCTTTATAGACGAGATCTTTGAGCGTGTTGTACGCTTCTAAGGCTTCATCATCCCACTTCTCAAAATCACCGAAGTCGATCATTCTCTCCAACTTAGCCCGAGTTGCACCCCAATTGGGTATGAACTGGCTGTAATATTGCGCCATCGCAAGAAATGAGTGCAGCTCTGTGCGATTCTTCGGCTTCTGTCGGCTCATGATCTCCTCCCTCTTCTCTTTGGATATCGAGACTCTATTGTAAGAGATTTCGTACCCAAAATATGTCACGCTTGTCTTTGCGAGTTGACATTTCTTCAAATTACATTTCAGACCAAATAGTTTGATACGCCTGAAAATATCTGTTAGATGGTCGATGTGCTCTTCCATCGTATTGGAGTACATGATAATGTCATCGATGTAACAAAATGCGTACTCTCCCGCCTTCTGTCCTCTTCTCCTCATGAAACCTCTGGTCATTATATTTGCTACTCAGCATGCTTTGCATCGCTTTCTGAAAGAGTCCCGGGGCCTGTTTGAGTCCCATCGGAAGTACTTTCCACTGATATATCTCCATTCCTACTACAAATGCAGTCACTTTTTCACTTCTGTCAGTGAGCGCGGCCACGTAGGCTCGTCACCCCAGAATTCGGTAATAAAGCTTTTAATATCTTCTGCCGGGATATCAGGGAGTCGTCCCCTTCTCCCCGGTATAAACTCCTGTCTGTCCTTCACTTTCACCTTTACGTGAAAGCAATACCCGTTGGTAATATATACATCGGCCCCTGCTCCTTCTTCAAATCTCGCCAACGATGGGCACCTTTTTCCCATGCATATAATCTCCTCTTTCCTCTCTTCAATGAGATCGTCTATCGACTTTTTATCCCATTGTGTAGAGACTGTAGCCGTATAGACCTCCGCCTCTTTCTTGTCTGACAGGTTTGAACCATCTTTAGACACCGCGTCCGTTGGCATATATGCCTCATATGCGTGTGTAATGGCCACCTGTTTCCCTTTCGATGCTACCCCTAGGTGTAGGGCCTCGTATGAGCCAATAGCATGGAGAGAGTCGACAGTATATTCTTCTCCTGGCTCTACGCCGTATATGACTCTTTTGGCGGCGCAATCAATCACTACGTTTATTATCGCCAGTTGGTCGTACGACAAAGAATAGATCCGTGGTATTCGGGGACAACGTATAAGTCCACTCAATATACTCGTCCGGATTTCAATTTAAAATTTAAAGTGATGATGCCCGTTATATCCGTCCGACTACTAACTCCTTTCAAGGTGCCAGATGATTTTTCATATTAGTTTCTAACCACGCATGGTGTTTCGTAGTAAATTTCCGGCCGACAATATTAATATTCGCCATAGTATCATTACCAACGTTTATAAAGGTATTTAATGTTTCACAAAAAAGGTTCGTATAGCATAAAGCGTCTGGTCGGTGACTTTTTAAGGCCAATACATGGAGCTTGTGTTCTAAAATCTGTATCCTTTTCTCGAGGTTCGCCTCCTCCTCTCTTTCCGCCGTTTTTGTAATGTCTTTTTGGGTATTGTTCACAGGCGAAGGATGATTGTCCTTGCTTTCTCTGTTTGAGACCGTGAGGAGAGGTTGATGTCCTCCATCCTCCTTGTCTATTGTCTGTCTCGGCAAGTTGATAAGATTGATTGCCGGTTTTATTTTTACTTTCTTCGGCTGTGGCTGCGACAGGCCCGCCTGCTTTCTCTTTGCCAGCGCTTTACTCGCCTGCCTATTAGCAGCATGCACTGTTTGTTGTCGTGATGGGTGTACTGGTATTGTACTACCTTTGAGTTGGTCTGTGGCCTGCTGTGGGCTCTTAGACTCACTGGTACCCTTGGTTGGGACCTGCACAACGGTGTATCGTGCAATGCATCTTGTTTTGTTTTCTCCCTCCTTCTCTAGTCATTGGACTACCTCAAATCTGTTACCTGAGTCGGCATCAGTGTCGGTAGTGGTTGCGCCTGATGTCGCATAGGTCTGTGGTGCTGAGGAACTCGAGCTTGAGCTCGAGCCGTCTGCCCAGCCCCCATCTCTGTGGTACGGGCGCTCTGCGCTGCCGTATCCACCTCGGCCAACCCATCTTCCTCATCCTCTACCTTGAAATACACCTCTTCCTCCTCCTCTTCTCACAAATCCTCTCTCCCCCCCGCGAGTGTATGTGCCTCGTGCGAAAGGGGCTCCTCCTCCTCGATTGATTCCTCTCCCTCCTCCTCTTCCTCGTGTTCCACCTCTTCCTCTACTTGCGGCTTCTATGGCTGCCGTCTTCTGATCATCTCTAGCGAAAAGAGAATTGATCGCGTCAGCTAGTTCGTGGTCATGGTCCGCGACATCCTGTAATTTCCACCCCTGATCCTTGCGCAGTCGGCGCAAAACGTGTGTGTTTGAAGCATTGTGCCCGTGCCCACCAACGAATACAAGGTGTGTTAGCTTCACGACTGTTCTCTCTTGGTCGCTTTCCTAGAGATCGTTGCGTATGTGCGGCTTGCGGTTGAGCAGAAGCCGATGCAGAACCGATCAAGGATGCTGTCTGGCTGTCGAGCCTCTGACAAGCGGTCATTACTTCGGTCCACAACATTTTTGGGCTCACGGCCTTAGTCGTGGCCTCAAAGACGCTCATCTCCAAAAATTTCAAGTGCTTTACCTTGTCGAAGGTTTTGCAGTCTTGCATGAGCAGTGTGAGCTTATTTTTGTTGTAGACGTGCAAAGCACTGAGGAAATATAAGAGTATGGCTTTGTGGTCATAAAAGAGAGTGTACTGGGTGCCCACATTTGTTAAGACAGATGCAAGCTGAGTGACAGAACTGCTCCGATACTAAGTCGAAAATTTCAAACCCAATCAATGTGCCCGTGCACAAGTGTTGGTATCCACTTGCCTTAAAGTATCAAATGAGGGCAGCAATGGCCAGAGTACAACTCATCTCTGCATGTCCACCTTTCCTTGCTAGCTCCTCCTCTCCTCTGTACTTCTCGTAAGTTATACGATCAAAACCAGCTCCAAGGAGGGATCGATCACAGAGATGTTCTAGGTCTTCATACTCCTGCTCCACCTCACACTGGTTTTGCTGGAAGCATCTGTCCATCTCATTGAACTTAGTCATGAGGGTCTTCTCTGTGTCAGCCTCATTGGCAGTGATAGCATAGAGCTTAAGGCCCCCTCCCCCAATTTTGAGTTTAGCTAGGGCTGCCTGCAGCGCCTGCTTTTTCTTCTGGGAGTCAGTCAAGTTAATTACTGTTCCTCCCCCTTGGGGTCCTCCTCCTGTGGGTCCTCCTCCTGCTTTCTTGGGAGCTGGGTTAGATGTGGTAGGTGGAGCCGTTGGCTGTGGAGCCACCCGTGC
The DNA here is from genome assembly GCA_019918135.1 of Paulinella micropora. Lineage (NCBI taxonomy): Eukaryota > Cercozoa > Imbricatea > Euglyphida > Paulinellidae > Paulinella > Paulinella micropora. The sequence goes on along the minus strand of WBZZ01004087.1, from coordinate 106,451 downwards.
TACTGCCTTTGCCTCAGCTATCTTCTCCTTCTGCTCCTTCTCCTCTTTCTGTCTCGTCTCTTCTTCTTTCACCTGTCGTGCTAGATGAGTCACGAACTGTGCAAGCCCTGTGGCACTAGAGAGGAAGTGTGCCTTTTCTCTCATGGAAGACTTATCAGCTCTGTTATTATTTGAGATTGTTGTGAGAGGGCCTTTAAAGAGAGTGTGATTCTTCGTGTGGGCCTATTGTTTCCATGTTGGTTTTTGCTCCTTCCCCTCAAAGAGGCCCTTATGGAGTTGTGTGAGGCGTTCAAGCACCTGACAAGACTGGTCAACCTCCTCGTAAACAGGATGTTGCCTTGTGTAGTCTTTTAGGGCTTTGTACATTTCGTTGTAAGCCCGTGTGAAGGCAGTTACAAAAGCCTCAAGGGCAAACTCAATGCCACTTTGGTTTCTACCTTCGAACTTTCTTTCTAGATTCTTGATATCAGTGGGGACACCACAGACAAACAGCCATGCTGCAGTTGTGCGTTTATTTTTCCACTGTATGTTTGTGCGTTCATGAAATTCCGCAACGAGCACAGCAGCGTAGAGTGTTGCAGATATGTCGTATATGTCGCACAGTGTAAGAGTGTCGCCATACTTGATATCCTGCAATGGTACTCTTTCGTGCTCAAACCTCACTTTGTTGAAGAGAGGCTTCGCAAGGCCGGGAATTTTGATCAGGAGGTTGCTTTGACCTTGTCCTGGTCTATTCCTTTTCTCGTAAGGAATGTAGATGTGTGTTTTATGTTTTATAATAGGTTGGGTAGTTAAGGAAGAAGGACTCTTCATCATCATATGTAGCCAACTGTTCCCATGTATTTGGGATATTCTGGCCAACATCCTCCATCTCTCTCTCTGCCTCTGTCAGTGGAGAGCCTCCAGTCTGACCTGCACTCGCTTCTTGTGCATTACCCCCCCCCCCCCTGTCGACTCTACATCGGCTGTATACGTATACTCCTCTCTCTCCTCTCCGTCTCTATCCCCCCTCTCTTCTGAGTACTGAGTCTCCTGCTCCTCTCCTCCCTCACTAGGACCATAATCAGTTGGTGTCACACCAGCCTGCTCATTCTCGTCTTCCATCTTATGTTATGAGAGTCACGTCTGCTTTTTTTTTTTTTTTTTTTTTTTTTTTTTTTTTTTTTTTCCTGTTATTCTTATCACTCTATGCAACCTTCTTCTCCTTCTTCCTTTTCTCTGTTAAAATAGTTATGGGGCGTCAGGCCCTACACAAAGATAACGATAGCGATAGTTTGGTCAAAAGAGCTGTTTTGTAGAAGTCAGTCTGTCGTCGGACAGTGCTTCGATATTTGTCTTGCTCTTGTGTGAGAGATGTGTAATCTCCTCTGGTTTCTGCAGAGAAAATGCAAGGAAAATGGTTCAGAACAGAGAGTGGGAGTGCTTTGCTCGTTTTTCCTCTGTCTGTGTGTTTGTCTGATGTTTGTTTCGCACTTGCCCTACTTGGCTTTATGCAAGCAGCAAGAGGGAGTGGAGTAGGTGTGGTCTGGTGTCTTGTAGAAGAGCACACAGAAGCCAAATGTGCACAAGGGCTAAAGGTTATGCCAGCTTGTGACAAATTGATTGCTTGTTTGTAAGTTTTTTGTTTGAGGATGAGTAGGAGTGTTTGTTTTCGTCTGGTCTGTGCGACAGATAAGCGAAAAATAAATTTGCGCTTATCTGATGTCTGTGCGACATATCAGAAAAGAAATCAGCCTTTAGCTATGACTCCAAATATACTATCCCCAACGATAGCTCAATGGAAGAGTAAGTCGGTAATAAAACCAAACACAGTCCTCAAAAAAGAGAATGACGTCTCGTTACATTAGCTCACTGATACAAAGACAAAAAGCCGCCAAAAGACCAGGATCAAATTGGGATTTCAGACGTGTCCGGCCAGACGAAATCTATAAATAAGTTTTTTCCGGATGATGTCCTGGAACGTTTTTTCCCCTGGATTTCCAAATTCGGGGGTGATGTCCACAGAAATAGAAGAAATAGAATGGAAGTGGTATCGAAGAGATACAATAATTTATCGGAATGAATACCGTACCGGACCGAATTATCAATATCAGTTGTGTTAAACTTTTTTAAGTTTATACTTCAAGTTTTACTTCAAGTTTACACTTCTACTGATTCATGATTTTTAGTTCCGTTACTTGATTTTCAGTTTATTTGTCAACTGTCCGACATAACTTGTAGTTGTTACGTTTTCAACTGCTGTTAACAGATCAATTTATTTCCCTTTACCGGTTACTGCTGCTTTTTAGAAGTTGAAATGTTAACTATTGCCTTTCCCCCCATATCTACCTTTTTTTCCCTGGACCGCTTTTGAAGTTCCTCGCTAAAGATGTATTGCACGAAGAAGGAGAATCAAAGAGCATGGGTCGAGGCAGCACCATCATTTGCGTTTGCAATGAACTGTCTACCCTCTACGGCGTTAGGAGGCTCGAAGAGCTCAATCTCGCCATATCAGTTAGTATATGGGCGTGAGCCTGATATCCCGACTTCGCTCCTTCACCCAAAAGACACTTGGGCGGATGCGGATGAGTTGTTTGGGATGAGACTTAGAGTGAAGATGGAGGCGGAACAAATAGTCAGGGCGCATAGAGAGGCGGAGCGCCGAAAGACTGATGCTGAAGGGGTGCGACAAGCGCACTTGGATCAGATCAAGTTCCAGGTCGGGGATATTGTACTATTGTACCATCCTCAAGTCCCGAAGGGAGTCAGCTCTAAGCTGTTCACTCACTGGAAAGGACCTTATCAGATTATGGAACAGACGGGACCTCTGAATTACAAGATCAGGGGTAGAGGGAAGGTGCAAATTGTGAATGTAAGAAGGCTGATTAAGTATGATCCCTTCTTACTGGAAGATGAATCCGTTGAGGAGGCGTTAAAACGGATGAAGGATGATTTCAAAGAGGTGCCGCCCATCCACAAGGAGGCTGGCATAGACCAAGACGATGCTTATCGGGCACCGATAGCTGAGAAGGAGGAGAGTGAGGTGGACAGCAAGGAGAAGACTGGTGGGGACTCAGTCTAAGTCTCCGCGAGAGCATAGCGGAAAGAAGGAGAAGATCACAGAGGCGCAGCTAAGGAGAGCGCGGAATGATCTTATCAACGACCAACCGAGGAAGGCGATGAGGTCGATGAGATCAAAGGACGTCCACCAGGAGGAGGAGGGGACGGACACTGACCCAAATGCGGGCAACGTTGAGATTGTCCATGAGCGATGGAAGGAAGGCGATGCGATAGCAACCATCGCATGGGTGAAAAATGTTTTCTATCTGATGAGACCAGCGGAACGACATGTCGCTGATGACACAACTCTCAGACTTATACTTGATGCGGGTCGTGGCGGTCCCACGACAGATGCGTGTCACACTGACACTCAAAATATCATCAGCCGCAAAGATAGTACAACCGATACTCCAGTTCTGGAGAAGTATGGACCCGGTTGAGGATCCAAAGGCAAGACATTATCTGCCAGTATCGCAAAAAGTCTCGAGACATGGGATGATACAATTACTCCCAGAGACAAGGGTTACACTGCGGGGACCATTCAGACACTGCCAAGAGGAGTGCTTGATGTCCCTTTTGAATTATCGTTGGGCGGAATCCCTAATAAGATCTGGGACATTCTCGAACAGTCAAAGTTCGATCTGACTTTTGTTGGTGGTCCTCCACCAGGCAAAGAAATCCGCGCTAGACGACGAAGGCAGTGACAAAGAAACTATTTTTCTTTATGCGTCTCAAATAAACTGATTGATTGCCCACGGCGTATCATGATTTGATCATGCATCATCAGTCATCAATATGAATATTAAAAAGACTCAGTGATATAACTTGGCATTCGATCGCAACATACGAGTGCGAAAGGTCGATCGACGATGATACTACACCGTATACGGGGATCGCTAGTGTATTGAGCGA
>WBZZ01004087.1:52500-60000 GCA_019918135.1 Paulinella micropora | reverse complement strand
TCTCTCTCTCTCTCTCTCTCTCTCTCTCTCTCTCTCTCTCTCTCTTTCTTTCTCTCTCTCTCTCTCTCTCTCTCTCCGAGTTTCTCTCTCTCTCTCTCTCTCAGCCTCTCCAGGCATGACTTTACGCTGTATTAATATAGTTTGAAACCCAATAAGATAGTGTTTTACTATGTAAAATCACGTCACCCATCATGATCATAGTATGTGATTAATCATTCAGATGATCTGCTTTCTTATTAATTACATATGTCTTTTTACCGCCCCCTAGGGGTCTTTAGTCGATTCGCGGCGGTTTAGCGTTGTAATGTACTACTAATACCCGTTACTCCACCTAGACAATTTACCGGTAATTTGGATAGTCTTAGTCATAGGCAGGTTCATAGGCCGGACAGTTATTAATACCTTTATTACTGACAAGGACACTTTCTAAAGTATTCGCGAATCATAGTCTGGAATGCCTAGAATCAAATGAGTATTACCATTCTGTAAAGGTCATAACATCATAAATTTGTGTGACCCAAAGTCATTAAAAGTCTTTTCTTCGGTTATTCTTTACCCTTAGCGGGGTAGCTTCCCTAAACTCTGCGTTTGAGTGATAGATTACTTTGGTTATGAGGCAAGGAGACAAGCGTGCCAAAGCACGTATTGAGTCAAGTGCCCATATTCGAGCAAGTTTCAGAAGCACATGCAGGGGATATCTGTCCACGTGGCAGAGATGGTATCTGTGGCATTAGCCGACCCAGCTAAAGCCAAAAGGGATTTTTCTTACGACGAAGCAAGGGCTAAGACGGCAGAAGACTTAGAAAAGCCCGACACGCCCATAAGTGATAGTGAGGAAGATGAAGAGTCAGACACCTCTCAGAGAGGAAGACAGAGACCCCAGACAAAGAAAGAAGATATCAAACAGCCAGAAGGTTGGGATAAAATGACAGCAGAACAAAAGAGAGAGTGGAAAGAGAAAGAAGCAAGGAAAAAGAAAAGACAAAGTATGAAACAACACATAAGAAGAAAGACAGCTATCCGCAAAGAGAAGAAATATTATGAAAGGATGAAAACTTTGCAGTTATGTCTGTCTGTGGCTTTTTCCAAAGACAATGTATCTAATTTCCTGCGAACACAGAAGACGAAAGGACCCATTGAAGAGTTGATAGTAGTAAGAGATCAATGGGGAGGCATTTCCGGAGCAGGTAGGTACATGTTAGAGGAAGAGTTTGAGAGAACGAGACCAAGGGCAGGTCAGAGGTATGTAGACTGGCTAAATGAATTTCTCGCAAAGAAAATCCAGCTTGAAAGTTTACGTGGGGCGCCATTTTCCGATGAGGAAGCAAAGAGAAAGCTATTTAAGAAATTGCGCTACCATCCAGCTTTCGGGGATAAATTTCAGGTTTACCACTATGATCTCCCGGCCAGACTAAGACCAAATTTCTCGGAACTATGCGAAGCATCTAGGGAAAGATGGTTAATGTGTGAAGAAAAAGAAAGACGTAACAATTTCCGTGAGAGAAAAACTCAAATTCGCAAAGACAACAACAAGAAATCTCGGGATGGCAAGCAGCGGCAAGAGACCAATCTCCTGATGGATAATAAAGGGAAAAGGGGAGACAATAAACCGGGACCAAAGACAGCTCCAAACTGGACGCTCAAAGTCACGTGTTTCGGATGTGATGCCAAAGGCCATACCATGAAATATTGTCCGGTGATTTTTCGGAAAAGTTCCGCAAAGAAGGAAAATTAAAACGGAATCAAACGGAAGACAAAGGCACGGAACAAGAAAAGAACGAACAAAAGAACAATTACAAAAACAAAAAGAAACCCTTTAATAAGAAAAAGAAAGCACTCACTTTGATAACAACCGGCAACGACAAAAACGAAGACGAACAAAGTGACTCTGATACAAACGTTGCTTTAATCCATATGGGGAACACTTATGATAAGAGCGATGATGATGAGGAAGAAAGAGAAAGAGATGACGAGCAACCAAGCTCACCTCATCACAAATCTACAAGTCCCCAAGCCCTTTTGAATGATACAAAGACTACACCTAGGGTAGGGAATAGACATAGTGAGAGTGGAGAAGGACGGGAAGTGCGGTTAGTATCGGCCACCCTACGATGTCCCTCCTCACTACGGGAAGAAGGCAAGGAAGAGCGGTTAGTATCCGCCACCCCACGATGTTCCCCAGTCACCCCTAACCCTAACGAAACTCCTTTGAGGCTTGAGAGTTCTTACGGAGTCACGCCTGACACAAAATGTGCCGGAATAAACAGACGCAAAAAACCGTGTAATATTTCCGTTGAAAAATCAAAAGGAAAAGGAATATACGCAAATCACGCGAAACGATTATCTTATGCGAGGTACTGCGGATATCACGCCACACAAGACCCAGATTATCCGAAGTTGGATTTATCGGTAAGTCCCGTGTTGCGTCCCCCCAAATCTCCTTACTACCCAGACGAACGAAGTCTTAAAGCTGCGGCATTGGAAAAGTCTCATAAAATTATGCAAAGACTCATTTTCGGGGAATTTGAAACTTTACGTGACACCAAAATTTCCACAAGTCCACAAGTCTCGCAAAATATTCCGCAACAACCACGCAAACATAATCCATTTTCTAGTCAGCGGACCGGCCAGAGCAGAGAAGGGAGAGAAGAGAGTGGAGTGGATGAGGGAGAGCAACGACTTGGGCCCACTTCTGTCAACAAGTTTGGCAACCAAATAGGTCCCGCCTCACAACAACTCCAAATCTCTAGTTCTAGACCAATCACAGCACTCCCACCAACACAGACAACAAACACGCAACCCATCAACCCTCCCGTCATAACCTTCAAAGATATAAATGAAATAGCTAAAACGTTGATGAATGATTGCGTGAGGGGAATGAATGGAGAAGTGATGCATGTCGTGAGTGGCGAGTTAGAGAGAGATGACTTTTTGACTGACATAGTAAGAGCAATAGAAGGAGTGTACTTGGAGAGAGCAGTCAGACAGAGTCCCATCACTACACCTCCACAACTCACAGAAGAGGGACAAGGTGAGGGTAGAGGAGTCTCTGAGGGTGAACTAGAAACAGAGACAGAGACAGAAGGAGAGACAGAGCATGTACTGATACATGTGAGAAAAAGAGTGATGAAAAAGAGAGACATGACAGTACAGGATAGTGGAGCAAACACAGACATATCATGCAGAGAAGACAGATTGACGGATGTCGATGAGATAGACCCGGTAGAACTACTGACAGGTAATGGAGAAAGGGAGTTGAGTAAGTCAGGAAGAGCTAGGCTGACTGTGATAGATGGGAAAGGAAGGCCTAGAGCAGTAGAAAAGAAGATGTTACTCGACACTACCTTACCAGTTAGCATAGTCTCTACAGGACAGATGGACCACAGACACAACAGATCAGTCATCCACCAAAACGGACAGTTAGTAATGCTCAAACACCCCATCCACATTAACGAGAGTGACATATTAGTAAGGGGAAGATTAACTAAGAGTATGATATATAGATGGGATGACGAATATGATGAACCATTGAAAGTCAACGAAAGATATGATCCTTTCGCAACAAGGGGGTAGAAGGGGAGGGAAGCCCCACAAATGAGAAAAAAAAACGAGACAAGTAAGCATGAAGTAAATAAGAGAGAGAAAGAATTACACGTAGATATAGTATTATATGAAGCTTACCCCAGAAAGTCAGACAAACCTAGAAAGATAGGAATCAAGCTTTTTCACTGTGCCTGTGGGCATTATGGTTAACAAAGATGCGCCTATTGGCAAAAATTTTGAACATTAAGTTAGTTGGTGACGAGAGCGATGTGAGATTTTGCGAATCTTGCATGATAGGAAAGTCTAAACGTTTGCCACGTTTTGCAGTTAATACAATAGAAAGAGCCCAAAAGCCAGGTATAATTCTACACATAGACACATCAGGACCGTGGGCAACTAGATCAATAGGTGGTAAACGGTATAAATTTTCGGTCACCGACGACTACTCACTGTTCATTCTTGATTTGTATTTAGCCCATAAGAATGAGTTTGTAGATTGCTTAAAACAAGCTGTAGCCTTTTATGAGAGACAGACAGGAAACAAAGTAAAGGAAATTCGCGCAGATCAAGAATTCCATATTCCGGAGGAAGTCATTAAGTGGTGGAAAAATATTCGCTTTATTTGGAAAACCTCCGCGACAAACGATAAAGACGGGAATCCTATTGCGGAAAAAGTGAATGATATTACGGCGGGGCCTGCACGAGCAATGATATCACGCTAAATTACCGCCGCAATTCTGGGCAGAATTAGAACACGCAGCAACAACCATTCACAACATACTACCGGCAATTCACGAGAAACGCAAAGGAATTTTGCCTTATGAGCAGCTGTTAGGTAGAAAACCAACACTCTTTCATTTAAAACCAATAGGATGTGTGGGTGTGTTACATATACCTAAGACTAAAGTGCGGAAGGGAGAGTACAGAGGGGAAAAGGTGATGCTAGTAGGATATGATCTATTTCGGGAACTATACCGCGTATGGGATGGTAAGAAGATAATTTCCGGAGTGAGAGATGTAAGATTTAATATTCACAAAATCGGTAAACAAGCTCATCCTCCTAAACTAGTGTCGTGGGATAATGATGACTCTGAGGGGGAGAATGAGAATGAGAGCGAGCAACCACACACATCTCCACAAGCGTCACCACCCCAATCACCACCCCAATCACCACCTCAATCACCTAAGTCACCGCACAACGTCAACAACGACCACCCAACAACACACTTTGATGAAGTTGAGGGGGAGACAGAGAATGTTGATATCGATGCGAATGAGAATGAGCATGAAAATGAGCATGTAGAGAAGAATACATTGAATCACAAACATACACGCCTACACACAAGTCCAGAGCCACATTATCCACAACAATTACCCCCAGAGCACAAGATCAAGCCACAAGAGCATACAAATGAACAAGATCCAACAGATCCACTAAAAATACATGAAAGAAGAGCATACGAAGAAAAATCACCACCATCTAAGGGATTAACGTGGGAGCAGAGTCAGAGAGTAACGGAGAGTAACATAATCCCCGGTAAAAGGCAGCGCAAGGCAGTAGAGAGATTTACCCCTAGCAATAAGCCCAAGAGAGAAAAGAGAGAGGCTCAAGAGCTAATAGGTAAGGTAGTAAGAGTGCCCGCGCGTGCATGGGGAGATGGATGGGCGAAGAAAAAGTACGGTGAGGGATGGGAGAGCATAGTACGAGTAGGGGTAGTCAGCAGAGTGAGTGACCCCAGAGATAGACTCGTAGTAAGAGACAGACCTCAGCCCACCCACATAGTTAAGTTTGAGGACGAAGAAGAACGGATGTTGAATTCGGAAATCCTCAAATACTCCGTGAAAGACCCCGAATACCCGTTACAAAGTCCCGCTAATATGTTTTTATGCGATGACCGTATGGTGGCAGATGGGATTCGTGATTTTTATTTCTATGTAGATATCAGAGTACCCAAAGATGTCATAGAGGAAGGTTTGACAGCTAAAGATGTTTTAGAGGGTATGAAAACAGAGCTAAAAGCTCTTCAATCCTTTAACACATACACATGGGTACCCCATAAGGAGGCAAGCAAGGCAGGAGTTAGTAAGATAGTTAGATTGACATGGGTTCACAAAGTAAAGTTAGATGAGAACGGGAAAAAGTTCATAAAGTCTCGTTTAGCTTTACGGGGAGATATGTTAGAACCCGGTGTTAGCTATAACCCAGATCAGCTCTTTGTTCCTTGCGCCGCGCACCATTCACTTTTATTTCTCGCCAAACTAGCTGCCTGGCACAAACACAAACTATACGGCATAGATTTTAAAAATGCATACCTAAATGCTCGCATGAATGACCCTGTTTATGCATATGCGCCAGAGAGTGTAGACAGAGAAGGGCATGAGGGGATGATATGGCGTATAGATGGTGCTTTATATGGTGCACCACAGGCAGGAAGAAGATGGTATGAGATATTAGCACCCAAGTTAGAGGAGCTAGGTTTTAGGTTGCTAGATTCAGACTTATGTATGTTTGTAGAAAATGATGAAGCTTTGAGAGAGGCGATAGTAGGGATATTTCATGTTGATGACTTGTTGTTCACCGCACCAAACAAACAAGCATATGAGCGTTTTGCGTCCGCATTAGAAAAACATTTCCCGCTCAAAAGACTCGGTATTGCCCGTGAATTCAAAGGAATAGAGATAGAGCAATCCAACGGGAAAATAATTTTGCATCAGCGAAAATATCAGCAGCAGATACTAAAAGAGGTAGGCTACGATTCTGCTAAACCCGTTAGTACTCCAGCGCAAGAACATTTCACGGAACCGATGTCGGAATCAGCTAGCTTGCGAAAATTGTCAATTCCTAGTCTAGTTGGTCGTTTGCTATTTCTCGCAAAGATGACAAGACCCGATATAGAACAAGCACTAAATTCGGCAAGTGTCATGCAAACTATCGATAAGGGAATAACTTATGCGATGTTAGGCAGAATCTTTCGTTATTTAGTTAACTCTTATCGAGGTTTAGCTTACCATGAGCCTAAGTCAGAGCAAGAAGGGCAAACCTATCCAAAACTTTCCATGTGGCCCGACGCGGCTCACAAAGTTTGTAAGAAAACAGGGAAGTCCCGCACTGGATTCGTGATCCTATGGGGCAGCGATCCAGTTGCATGGTTATCAAAGCGACAGAGTCGCATAAGGTACATTAATTACATTAACATTGTTGTCCCGGTCACCACTGGGTCAGAAACATGGTGTTTGGGTAACTAAAGGTGCGCGAGGGGGTATACATCACCGACGTCAGACTGACCACAAGAGCAGGCTTGATATTGGCCCCCCAAAGGCAGATTGAGACTCGCGAAAACGATGTGTGGCCTGCGCCTGGGTTTTGATTGATTGATTTTTTTTTTTTAAACAACAATAATTTGCTATAGGATGATCCTTGAGTTTCCAGTGGGCTGGAAGAAAAGAAAACCCGAAGCTAATGAAAATGGTACGAATGTTTTGTCATTTTCACCCATGATTGGTTGTTATTGCAGGTGTCGGAACGAAGAAGTGGATCGCAGTGTTCCGGGGAATGGATGCTGATTTGGACTGCAAGACCGACACTGAGTTTCTTCAACTCATGTGCCCAAAATTGTTGAATCTTGCTCATAGCTTGTGTCACCCCCCTCACAAGCGGAACTATATTGAAGACGTGTTGACCTTTTTCCTTCCATATGTTGGGGATCCTACGAATCCCCCCCCCATTCTTCGAAGATACAGATGGAAGGCTTTGCTAGTTAAGGAGTTGGCAGGCAAGGCTAAGGTATGCAATTATTGCGCAAAGGGCTTTAGCTTTATTTATTGCTGCTTTTTTAGCTCTTCATTTTTATGGTGTGATAGAGGAACAGAGCAGCAGTAGAGCAAGGCTACAAACCTTTGCGCTCTTCTGATCGCCGGACCAAAAGGCCAAGGAAATTTACACCAGGTTCTGTGCGT
>WBZZ01004087.1:42500-47500 GCA_019918135.1 Paulinella micropora | reverse complement strand
CGTGCCCCCCAAAGGCATTGCACCCGATGCTTTCTTTTGCCGATCAACCAACAACCATTCTTTTAACAAAGGGGACCACCCCCCCTCCCCCCATATGAATGCACTTTTTTTTTTATCTCTCCTGTTGTTTGCTGTCAGAACTCTGTTGGAATATGCAACCCCTGGCGACAACCCTACTCGTCAGAAGATTGCAGTTCTCGCAGAGCTGAAGAGTAAGAATATGAAGAATTTGAACACCCGGCCCCGCAAACTGCTCATCACCAGAGAGGGTGAAGAAGTTATCTCGTGCGGGTCAGTTGCATTGTATTTTCTGCAATCAATCTCATTGTTATGTGCACAGGGCGGTGGTGAAGCTGTCAAAGCAATTTCTGAATTCGAAACAGAAAGACATCACTGATGTAAAGAAGACGCTTTTTATTTCTCGAAAGGTAAAGGTTCCGGGTACCAACACTACTTTCCGCCAGTTTCAGTTTATTGGTCAGAAAGCCATCGACGCCGACCGATCGAAGGCTGTCGGTGATTGCGACCCGGAGGTATGGGACCAAGAAATCACCCCAGCTTTGGCATTAATGAGTTCACCCGAACCAGATCCTACTACCGGTGTGGTACCGCAGCGGCCGCTTGACACTCTGCCACGTATATATGATTTTGTTTTCATTGATGACCAGCCTCAGGTAGCAGGTGAGTGGCCGAATGGCAGACCTAAACGTGTGGTAAAGGTGAAGCCTGAACCTACTCCGCCCAACCAGGTTCAAGAAATTCTGCCCTCGATATCTCTGATAGTCCTTCCAATTTATTTTGATTTGTTGCAGGCTAGCAAGAAGCCGGCCAGTAAGACCAGTACAAGTAAGGCAGCGGCTGCTACTAAGGGGTCACGCAAGAGCAAGCAAGGGAAACAGAAAAAGTCTAAAGTACCTCAGTTACCTCCGTTGCCTGTTGAGGATGATGGTAGTGAGGAACACAAGCCTGAGGATGACCCCGAGTCCGATGATAGATCCAAGCCCAATGATGATCATGGACCCACGCCTGACCATAAGGAGCCACCGCTGACACTTCAATCGATCACGGGCGTTTTTGAGGCCTTGTTGAAACAGCGTCAGCTAGTGACTAGCAACCCGAATTGTCATACTTCCGCATCCGCCACAAACATCTCCCCCGTTGATTCATCTGCGAGTCAGGCTGAAACAGAGTCTGAAAGAAAAAAGCTGCAAGCTCAAGCAAATAAGTTACAAGAGGAAATAGCAATCCTTAAGCAGCAGCTTGCACATGCTCAACAAGCATCCAAGCCAGTCGTTGCAAGTGTTTTACGTACAGGTGCGCAATTGCTTGAGGAAGTAGATGAAAATGTTAGCAGCCAAAATGCAGTCACCCACTATTCAAAATCACAGCCACGCATATTACCAACTCATGCACGCCGTGAAGCAGAGCTGTGGGATTACCACCTTCTTGTCGAGCAGCAAATGCTCGCCCAGCAACATAAGTTTGCTAGGGATACCATACTGAAACGAATGTTTTATTAGTATTTTGTTTTTTCTTTTACGCTTCACATCTCCTTATTGAATTCCTCCATTTTATTTTACCTTTTGAGCTCTCCAGTTTACTCGACTTTGTGAGTGGCAACTTGAAGTTTTTTATTCAACAGTGTTTGCGTAAAATGAAGTCAAATTTATTAAAGACTTGTTGCTAATTATATATATATATATATATATGTGTAATTTAAATACGCTTTTGATAATCACTGAAATCAATTGGAATTAAATCTGCGCTGGAAAACAGTCGGTATTGGTTGTATTAATATATGACTTAGGGAAATTTTGAAAAAATAATGTGGCAATTTTTAACTGAAGTTAATGATCTTAATATTATTATTATTAATAATAAACTATATATATTTAGATTCTCCATGATTAATTATGAAAGAAAAACAATATATTAAGTGTTGTGACGCGCTTGCTTAATGTTTTTCCATTTTAACTTAGTGTAATAATTTTGTGACGTCACGAAAATGTGAGTCACCTGGTGCCACCTGCCACCAATATTTTCTTGTGCCAATTGCAACAAAATCATACATAAATTCATTATTTTATTAAAACAAAGTTATTCGTTGAAAATTACATAAATTTTTATGGAAAAATGAGGCAGACTTGAGGCAAATATTTTGCCACTGTCACTTTTTTTTTGCATCTATATTTGCTTCTTTTCACTACCGATCAAGTTGAAAATTTCATAGTAAATTCAATTTTTATCATTTAGTAACGTTCAATTATCAATAAAAAAAATAATAAAACTTGCTGGAACTAATGTTTTTCCATTTTGACTTAGTGTAATAATACTGTCACCAGTCATGAAAATGTGAGTCACCAGGTGCCACCTGCCACTAATATTTTCTTGTGAAAAATGCAACAAAATCATATATAAATTCATTATTTTATTAAAACAAAGTTATTTGTTGAAAATTACATAAGTTTTTATGCAAAAATGATGCAAAATCGAGGCAGACTTGAGGCAAATATTTTGCCACTATGTCACTTTTTTTGCATCCATATTTGCTTCTTTTCACTACCTACCAACTTGAAATTTCATTTAAATTTCATTTTTTATTATCTAGTAATGTTTAATTATCAATAAAATACAGAAAACAAGCATAAAACTTGCTGGAATTTGCCTCACTCTTTTATCAATTTGCCTCATGCACTTGAGGCAAAAGGGACTAATACTTTTAGGCGTCGTGGATGTTCTCGTTCGGATCAGTTTTCTGATCATGGTGGTGGTAGGTACTCTTTGCGAATGAGTATGTGCAATACTAGCTATTTTTGTACTGTACAGAAATAAGACATCGGCCGCCATGGAAGAAAGCCCTTGCGCCTGTTTGATCGTGCACCTGACCAACGACGGCATGACCTAGTTTTTTACAGCGGCAGGGGCGGCATGACGGCCGCTTTTACCAGGGGCGACGAGCTCGGGCACAGCTTTTTTTTCAAGATGCTTGCCCCGCTGGCGCGGAGTGGTAGAGAGGGTGACAGCCATTTATTCAGCTCTTGCCAAGATGCAACTTTTTTTTTCCAGTATTACCAGCAATTGCCAACGAACGAACGGACCCACTACGTGCTGATCCGCTCGGGGCGGAACTGTGCCCTGTATTTCGATTTGGAATGGTCACTCCCTTCCCTCACTCCGCCAAGCGGCGAGCGCACGGTTTGTGGTGGTGTGTTACAGGCTCAGCGCCAGCGAAGATACTAGTGCCGAGGCATGACTGAGCGCCTTGCGTGAACAAACCATGCTGGCGTTGCAGAGGCTGGGGCACCCGTTGCCGGCACCGCCGCGCATGGAGGTTCTTTGTCTCACCAGGCCCGCAGACGGTGGTGCCTGGAAGAATTCGTTCCACGTCACGTTTCCGGAGGTTTTCTTCGAGTCCAACGGCGAGTTTGGGATGAAACTCTTCGTAGCCGAGCAGCTACTCAGCCGAGCCGACATGAGCAGCAGCAGCAGCAGCAGCCGCCTTGCTTGGCCGTTCCACGTAGACACTGAAAAAGAGTTTTATAACTACGAGAAGAACTCCAAGATCACCGGCTGTATCGTGGACACGTCGGTGTACTCTCGAAACCAAGCTTGGAGGCTCCTGGGCAGTCACAAACCAGGCGAGACAGCATGTACGGTAGCTAGCCGGGACGGCTGGCTGAGACATCAGCACCACGACGACGAAGCAGGGCCGCAACCTACGTTGGCGCAGTTTTTGGCACACTGCCCCAACCATCTCTCCCCGACCGGCTGTCTCTTGCTCTTGGACTCAGCCGAGGTGTCTGATCCACGCCGTGCTTGCGAGGCCAAGCGCCAGCGCGCGTGAAGCTAAGCCCCTCGGCCCGTGACTGGCTGTGCAACCGTTTGGAAGCTATGCTACGAGCTGCCGGCGATCCGGACTCAGAAGTAAGTGTGCACTCCGACCCCGACCTACAACAAGATAATATTATCTACCGGGGTAAGAACGGGCCGCGAGGGAGGGTCTGCTTAGTGCAGAAGGCGCGCGGCCAGCAGTGCGTCCACCGGCACAATCATTTCTTCTTGATCTATGATGTGCAGGGGGCCTGGTACTTCTGCCATTCCAGACAGTGCAGAAAAAGGATGGCACCTATGCACGTTTCTTTCTGGGAGAGCTCTTGCCTCCAGTTCCTGTGGCTCAGCCGGTGCTAGCACCGGCAGAGACGGATAAGCCGCAGGGCCGTGCTGGAGCAGCAGGGCCGGAGCTGGCCTCCGACATCGAGCGCGAGCTTCGGCAGCAGCTAGAATCTCCAGACATGCGGTTTCTGAAACAGAAGTTGCTGGCAGGATGTGAATACTCTGCAGATTATGTCCAGCACGTGCACAACAACCTGAAGCAGGTGGAGGTCAAAGGCCAACCAAAGCCTGCGCGGCAGACTGCCAGCGACACGAAGCCCGTGGCACCACACCAGAAGCCCCGGGGCAAAGGAGCGCAGCTCGTGCCTAGGCAGGAGTCCAGGCGAAAAGGGCTCAAACGAGTCCAAGAAGCTATGGACCAGAGCGAAAGCGAAGGCGAAAGGCCCGGGCGCGAGAGCAAGTGCGCAGCCTCCGACGGGGCGGGCCAGAGCAAACCCCAAGCACTGACAGCAGACTCCAGGGCGGGGACGCCCGAGAGCGAGACTGAGACTGACGATGCTACAGCCGAGGAGGAATCAGACGCGCCTGTTACCCAAGCCAAGAAGCGGGACCTCTTTACTCGGGACCTCTTTACTCTCTTGTGCAGCCACTGCAAAGAGGGGTCGAGGACGTATGAGCTGGACAAGTATGGCTTCTGGCAGCAGAACTGCCCCGTCTGCCTGGCCCGTAATATCGCCCACTACAACCAGCATTATGATGAACTGCAGTGCCGCAACGAAATCCGGGATCCCTCGACTATCGAGCCTTGGGAATTGATGACTCTGCGTTGGGCGGAGGATAAGAACGAGCGGAGGGACCTGACTTATCTGTCCACGAGCCAAGAGTTT
>WBZZ01004087.1:0-15000 GCA_019918135.1 Paulinella micropora | reverse complement strand
ATCTATCTATCTGTCTATCTACTCTCCATCCATCCATCCATCCATCTATCCATCTACCTACCTACCTACCTACCTATCTATCTATCTACCTATCTATCTACCTACCTATCTACCTACCTATCTTGTTACCTAGCTCCCTATCTATCTATCTATCTATCTATCTATCTATCTATCTATCTATCTATCTATCTATCTATCTATCTATCTATCTATCTATCTATCTATCCATCCATCCATCCATCCATCTATCTATCTATCGATCTAGTTGGTTCGCAGAAAACTCGCTAGAAAGTCTGGTCAACAAAGTTTCGATCTATCTATCTATCTATCTATCTATCTATCTATCTATCCATCCATCCATCCATCTATCTATCTATATATCTATCTATATATCTATCTATCCATCCATCTATCTATCCATCTATCTATCCATCTATCTATCTATCTATCTATCTATCTATCTATCTATCTATCTATCTATCTATCTATCTATCTATCTATGTAGTCGGTTCATTTTAGGCCTCATACAATGTCATCATTGTAGCTTGCGCAAGCTTACGGTGCTCAAAACACTTGGACTAACGGCTTCCTTTTCTTTCTCTTCTTCCTTATCCTCCCACTCTCCATTCCTAGATTGCCTTTTTCTTCAACGTCCTTCCTCCTCTTCTTTTTCCAGAACACAGTCTACCCGTGATTCCCATCCCGGACACATGCACAGTACACAAATTATTGTTTGATGTGAAACTGCGTTCCTTTGCAAGGACTACATTCCTTTGCGACATCTCATCTATGTAGTCGGTTCACAGAAAACTCGCTAGAAAGTCTGGCCAACAACCTTTCTATCTATCTACCTACCTACCCATCCATCCATCTATCTATCTATCTATCTATCTATCTATCTATCTATCTATCTATCTATCTATCTATCTATCTATCTATCTATCTATCTAGTCGGTTCGCAGAAAACCCGCTGGAAAGCCTGGCCAACTACCTTACTATCTACCTATCCATCTACCTATCCATCCATCTATCTATCTATCTATCTATCTATCTATCTATCTATCTATCTATCAATCCATCAATCCATCTATTCATCCTTCTATCTATCAATCTAGTCGTTTCGCAGACAGCTCCTTGGAGAGTGTGATCAAGCATGTTGGAGAAGGAATTCCAGATTTGGTAAATTATGTATGTATGTATGTATGTATGTATGTATGTATGTATGTAATGTATGTATGTATGTAAGTATGTATGTATGTATGTAGGTATGTATGTATGTATATGTATTTATGTATGTGTACATTATCTTATGTATGTGTGAACATGTAAGATAGATTTCTTACATGTTTTACGAAAAAAAACAGGTGTGGCTTCGTTGTGTGTGTGTGTGTGGGGGGGGGGGGGGGGTGAGGGGGGGAGGGCGCTATTACCCTGATGATGATCATTAAGACTATTATGACTCTTTGTTTAGATTTCCGGCGATAACACTTATCCTGATGTTCAAGTTATGGAGACCGCTAGCCCGCGCGGAGAAGGCCCTGTTCCGGTGCTTACCTACGTATCTATCTATCTATCTATCTATCTATCTATTTATCTATCTATCTATCTTTAGGTCATTCACGCGGAGGTCTGTTTGCCTCGCCATAAGATTCTCTCTCTCTCTCCCTATATATATATACATATATATGTATATATATATCTTTCTATCTCTATCTCTATCTCTATATCTCTCTTTATCTCTCTCTATCTATCTCTCTCTCTATCTATCTCTCTCTCTATCTATCTCTCTCTATCTATCTATCTTCGTATCTACCTATGTATCTACTCTCTCTCTCTCTTTCTTTCTCTCTCTCTCTCTCTATCTATCTATCTATCTATTTTTAGGTTATTCGTGCTGCGATCCGCTTCCCTTGCAATAATAAGCATGTACAATCAATCGATCTATCTGCTTGTCCATCTGCCTATGCCTCCATCTATCTATCCCTCTATCCACCTATCCACCTATCTATCTGTAGGTCATTCAAGCAGTGGTCCGTTTGCCTTGCCATAAGACTATCCCTCTATCTTTCTATCTTTCTATCTATCGTCTACATATCCAGCCCGCTGCCCAGCCTCCAACTGGAAGGCGGGGCGGAATGGATGCGTATGTCCTCGGATATCCAGCGCAGATGGACAAAACACATCGTCTATATATCTATCTATCTATCTGTTTTTAGAATATTCATGCTGCGGTCCGCTTTCCTCGCAAGGATGAGCATGTACAATCGCAAATGACAGCCTCGAGTCCCAACTTACCCTACTTCCATAGGTGATATATATACATGCATATGCACATGTATATCTATATGAAAATGTATATGTACATGTATATGCATATGAAAATTCGCAAATGACAGCCTCGAGTCCCAACTTACCCCGCGCACATACGTACATACATACACACATACATACATACATACATACATACATATATACATATATACATTATAATGTACAATCGCCAACTTACTTCGCGCCCACAGGTGATATATATATATATATATATATATATGCTTGCATGTTTGCATCTATCTATCTATCTATCTATCTATCTATCTATCTATCTATCTATCTTCGACAGACAGAGAATTAGGGGATGGTGTGGGTGTGCTGGGCCCATGGTGGGGTGCCTTATGTGTGCCTAGCCATGCGCCTATAAGTCACATGCCGAAATAGCAACGGGAAGCACAATCCTGTTCCCTCAGGGTGCCCTTTCTCGCTTGTTGAGCCCGGAATAAAACCCACGCTGCTCTGTCGGTTTATACTAGACTGTCGATCAGTCTCGAAACTCCATCTGCTTACTGGGTCCTCTGTAATGGAGGTGGGAGCTCGTTCTGCAAGGGGCGCTTATGGAACGAGCCCTGGCCCCGCCTGGTACTAGGGAGCTTTGGTATCGCCTGTATCAGTCCCTTCCGTGCAAACATCACGGCTTAGCTGGGCATCGGGTTAATACTTTACCCACAGACTTCCTTGGTTGACGAAATCAGAAGCTCCTTTTTTCTGACATTAGTCGATATCTCATCTATCTATCCATAGTGATCGTGACCTCACAAAGCAAGGATCCTCACCAAAGTTACAGGTACATACATACATACATACATAAATACATACATACATACATTCGCACATACATACATACATACATACATACATACGTACATACATACATACGTACATACGTACGTACATACATACATACATGCAGAAAGACAGAATGCTATACATACATACATACATACATGCATACATACGTACGTACGTACGTACGTATGTGCGTACGTACGTACGTACATACATACATACATACATACATACGTACGTACGTACGTACCGTACGTACGGTATGTATGTATGTATGTATGTATGTATTGGTAATCCTGTCTTATCCTGTCTTATCCTATCCTAATCCTATCCTAATCCTATCCTAATCCTATCCTATCCTATCCTATCTTATCCTATCTTATTCTATCTTATCCTATCTTATCCTATCCCATCCTATCCTATCCTATCCTATTCTCTCTCGTTCTATCCTATCCTATCCTATCCTATCCTTTCCCATCCTATCCTATCCTATCCTATCCTTTCCCGTCCTTTCCTATCGTTTCCTATCCTATCCTATCCTATCCTATCCTATCCTTTCCCGTCCTATCCTATCCTTTCCCATCCTTTCCTATCGTTTCCCATCCTATCCTATCCTTTCCTATCCTTTCCTATCCTATCCTATCCTATCCTATCCTCTCTCTCGTTCTATCCTATCCTATCCTATCCTATCCTAATCCTATCCTAATCATATCCTATCCTATCCTATCCTATCCTATCCTCTCTCTCGTTCTATCCTATCCTATCCTATCCTATCCTATCCTATCCCTTTCCTATCCTAATCCTATCCTAATCCTATCCTAATGCCATCCTATCCTATCCTATCCTATCTTATCCTATCTAATCCTATCCTATCCTCTTTCGTTCTATCCTATCCTATCCTATCCTATCCTATCCTATCCTATCCTATCCCTATCCCTATCCCGATCCTATCCTAATCCTATCCTAATCCTATCCTAATCCTATCCTAATCCTATCCTAATCCTATCCTAATCCTATCCTAATCCTATCCTAATCCTATCCTAATCCTATCCTAATTCTATCCTATCCTATCCTACCCTATCCTATCCTATCCCATCCTATCCTATCCCATCCTATCCTATCCTTATCCTATCCCATCCTATCCTATCCTATCCTATCCTATCCTATCCTATCCTATCATAATCCTATCCTAATCCTATCCTAATCCTATCCTATCCTAATCCTATCCTAATCCTATCCTATCCTATCCTATCCTATCCTCTCTCGTTCTATCCTATCCTATCCTATCCTATCCTATCCCTATCCTATCCCTATCCTATCCTAATCCTATCCTAATCCTATCCGAATCCTATCCGAATTCTATCCAAATCCTATCCGAATCCTATCCGAATCCTATCCGAATCCTATCATGAGTCCTATCCTATCCTATCCTTTCCTATCCTTTCCTATCCTATTCTATCCTATCCTATCCTATCCTATCCTATCCCATCCTATCTCATCCTATCCCATCCTATCCCATCCTATCCTATCCTATCCTAATCCTATCCTATCCTGTCCTTTTAGGTGCGGAAGGAGGTATCCGTTATCTCCTCCTCGTCTGAATCGACACCCCCGCGTCTCGAAACTAGGTATGTAGATGTAGATGGAGATGTAGATATATGCGTACATTCCCCCCCCCCCCCCTCCCCCCCTCCCCCCCCCTCCCCATCACTCCCTTTCTGCTGGATTGACATCACCGCGTCGGAAAAGGTATGAAGAAACATTGAGATGGAGATGGAGATGCAGATGCAGATGCATATGAAGATGCAGATCTAGATGTAGATGTAGTTCTGCATGTATTTGAATATATATACGTATGTCCATGTGTATATACAAGAGAAGAACGCTTTCCCTTGGTACGTTCCAGCAGCGATGACACAAAGCTATACAAATACATATATATGCATAGTGTGTGTATACGTATATATATATATGTATATGTATATATAAATAAATGGAATCGTTGTGTATGCATGCATATGTACAAGAGAAGAGCGCTTCTGTTGGGTCGTTCCTGCAGCGATGACACAAAGCTACACAAATACATATATATGTACAGTGTGTGTATATGTATATGTATATAAATGGATGTGTATGTATGTGCATGCGATGACACAAGCCTACAGATCTACATCTATATGTATAACACATGTACATATGTATGTGTATGTATAAATAGTTGTGTATGTATATGTACAGAACAAGGACGCTTCTGTCGGGTCGTTCCAGCAGCGATGACACAAGCCTACACACATGCATATACATATATATACATATTCATGATTATGTGTATGTATATGTATATGTATATGTTTCTGTCTATCTACATGTATAGAAGAAGGATGCTTAGGCCCGTTCTACGCCACTCAGATTTCCGGGTTCTGGGTGTGAAAGTGGCACCGCAGGCCAGGCTTTTCAGGAAGCAAAACCCAGAAATTGGCACCAGAAACCCGGAATTCTGGGTGGTTTTGAATGACTCTTAGGTTGCTGTAGCAGTGATGTACACATAAGCATATGTATGTATACGTGTATATATGTATTTGTATGCTTGTGTATAGAAGGAGAACGCTGCCCCTAAAGAAAGAAAGAAAGAAAGAAAGAAAGAAAGAAAGAAAGAAAGAAAGAAAGAAAGAAACAAACAAACAAACAAGCAAACCTTGTTTCGTGATGGCAGCTTACACAAGCCTACACATCTACATCCATCTATATAACACATGTACATATATATGTATATGTATAAATAGTTGTGTATGTATGTATATGTAAGGCCCCCATTGAGTCGTTCCAGCAGCGATGACACAAGTCATCGGGAGTGTGTCAACTTGAGCGCGTCTGATCCTGAGTTGTATACGCCTGCTGTCCCTGTTGATGTTATCAACCTGTCGTCGTCTGATGGTATGTCTAAATACATGCATACATACATACATGCATGCATGCATGCATGCATCTCTCAATTACATACACCTATATCTGCTACTCTCCCTGTTATCAACCTCTCGTCGTCTGAGGGTACGTCTAAATACATACACACATACATGCGTGCGTACATACATACATGCATGGCGCATGCATAGATGCATACATACATACATACATACATACATACATATATACATGCATGCATGCATCTCTGAATTATATACACCCCATGTCAGCTGCTGTCCCTCTCATCAACCTGTCGTTATCAGAAGGTGTGTATGTATTTTTGTATTTATATATGTATATATATATTTATGTCGACTAATGTGCCTTTTCCAACATCTCGCCATTAGGATGTATTTTTGTACGTATGTATTAATGATGCATATTGTGTGCATGCATACATACATACATACATACATGCATACATACATACGTACCTACGTACGTACGTACATACATGCATACGTGCATACATACATACATCCATCATTTGTACCCACCAGGTAAAATGCCTTTCTGCTACAAGCAGAAGAACTCCATCTCCACTGCCAACAGCAGGTACATGCATACATGAGGAGCTCCTTGTCCTCAATTACAATCATTCATGATATCAAACGCTTCGTTCTCAGCCGTGTCTCATCTTCGCGGCTTGTGTAGCGGCTCATTTGAAAGCTCTCATCAAGAGCTTTCTAATGAGCCATAACGCTGGTTGTAGATGCAAAGACTGACTGAGATCGAAGCGCTTGAAACGATTGTTCATTGTACTTAAAAACTAGGAACTTCTCATATTACATACATGCATACATACATGCATGCATCTCTGAATTATATACACCCATCTCAGCTGCTGTTCCTGTTATCAACCTGTCATCATCCGACGGTGTGTATGTATTCTTGTGTGTATTCAGGAGCGAAACGCAACGAGAGCTACCTCACGCAAGCAGCCTGAGCCTAAACGACATACACCAGATTCAGGACACTGAGGAGAGAATAAGGCTGGTCGCGTGTTCAAGCGATATGCATGGGATTGCGGAATTTGAGGAGAGGCTAAGAAGGGGGATAGCATCTTCCGGTAATGTTTCGCCACTTTTGATGACATCCCGTCGGGTGATGCTAAAAGGCTCTGACAGTGCTGAGGACTCCAAGGTCCAAGTCCACGAAGCGTTTCTACCAACTACACGATGCAACAGCAACAAAATTGATTGCAAGGCCCTGCCGTTCCAAGGCGGAAGCAATAATAGCGAAGCAGCAGGCAAGGACGAGCGGCTTAGCAGAAGTGTGTCGTTTGAAGAGGGTAGAGACCTACATGCGGGCCATGGTGTGGAAAATAGGCCGAGTAGTCAGGATGGTGAGCAGATCGCTTCCCTCACTAGAAACGACAGTGATCTGATGCGAGACAAGTCTGGAGTATGTGCACAACTGCTGGGAGCAGAAAGACACAGCAGCAGTGCAGGAGCACTTAACTCCGCACTCCGTATTCACACCGTGAAAGCTACGGACCTAATGGAATCGTCTGATATAGCCTTCGCAGAAGGCTCCAACAGGAAAAAATCCCAAAGCCCACTCTCTGATGGTGAGATAAAGTGGAGCAGGAAACAAAGAAGGCGGAGGAACAGCGGCAGCGCGGTGTCTGAAGCAGGCGCCTTCCCCGAGCTTGAGGCTGTGCCAACATTTGAGCAGACACGCTTCAAGGAGTTGTATGTGTTGAAGAACGAGATGGATGTTTAGAAGAGAGAGTGGGAGGGAGAGAGAGAGAGAGAGAGAGAGAGAGGGAGATTGAATTCATTTTTAATCAATGTTTAAGATACGAAAATGCGTGTTGTCCTGAGCTTTCAAATGATAGCGTCAGCATAGCCATAGCACTTACATCATCGATGGAAACAATGTGCAAAGTTGGAGGATTTTCCATTTGATTTTTGTTAGTAATATTAGGCTCATTCTACGCTTCGGATTTCAGGTGTGAAAGTGCTACTGCAGACCAAACTTTTCCTGGCAGGCCTCAAATCCAGAAGTGGAACCAGAAACCCAAAATTTCGGGTGGTGTAGAACATCTTTTCATTACGTTGAAGTGATGGCAACCTTGTTGAGCTTGAAACTTATTTTCTCAATCCGTATTTGATATTCCAAAGAATGTAAAGCACGCCGTTAGAAAGCTCTTAAGCTTATAGAAATAGGAAAGTTAGAAGCACTTGTCTTGAGCTTTCGATTCAAACGATGGGTTTGAGCTAATCCTGATGGTTCAAACTAAGGATAAAATTCCGAAGTTTTCGTTCGTTGTGATATAATAGCATCACTATCAATTGCTTAAGCAGCTTGGGAGCTTAATATTATCAGTAAAGGATCTGTTCAATTCCTGTACAAAATATTATATACAATATCAGACTGAGCACTTTAACGACCGGCCAAAATCATTTCTGTTGACTTTTCACTCTTTCTGACCGGCCTGTTAGATTCTCCTCCACGACGTTTCGACTTCATTGACTAGTTTTCGATTTCGTTCAGAAATGTCACTTCAACTTCAACTACTAATCAACTGTAGGCGCAGATAGCTATTAACTTAGTAAATATGTGCTACTTTAATATATCACTGCGTCAATCCAGACACAATAAGAGGCAGTTAATATATAATAGTACTAGCAATAACACTCTTAACCAGGTAACGATAATATTCTCCCGCTGGGAATAACTACAGAGTGGAACTTTCACGCTTTTTTCTTTTTTTTTCTCCAACGGCTTTCTCAACATTGTGCAAGACCATTGTGTTAATAAAGTGGTCCGAACACTAAAATTTTGTGGCGGCTTTGCTTTTTCAAATTCTTACTCGGCGCAAAGATCATGAGTCAAAAGCTTTTTTGCATACATACATACATACACACATACACACACACTCACACACACGCACAGACACACACACACACACACACACACACACAAACACACACCGTTGGTAGGACGTCTACGTTTTTACTTTTAGTAATTGCTTTGTGACTGGGGAGTAATTTACTCATATAGTAGAATGACCGTATAGTTCTAGTCAATAATTGTAACGGACGTAACGGTCCATATTGGCATTCAGGATTGGACACTGATCATTGAGTAATAATTACAGTCGTGCGGACTTTATTTCAGTTTCATTATTACCTTTGAGTTTGTCAGTTCTGCTATCTACGGGCGGATTAAAAGTGTCGATTGGTATCGTGGCTTCTAACGGAGTCTCTCAGCAAACCGGCGTATAAGGTATTAGGTCCGTGAGTGACCGGGTATTTACCTAATCAACTGTTATGAAACGCTGGGATAGCGAATTTCGGCACAATGCAATTAGCATGAGACAGTTGCTGTCTCACACTCAGGTGTTTAGCGGAAACAAGAAAGATTTGCAGAGTTGCTACTATCAGATAGAGGAATACGCATATGGTATTAGCGCAACTCTCGGAGACATGTTTCACGATGCTTTTAAAGACCATAAGGCAGCGAAGACCAAATATGGTTACGACAGAGACAGGATGAGAAAGGCAGAGGAAATGGATGAGCCGAGAGAACTACACGAGGTGGACACACCGGAGGGATCAGATGAAGAAGATGAAACACAACCACGACAACCTAGACAGAGAGGTAGTCAAACAGCACAAGACGGGAAGGCAGCGGTAGAGAAAGCAGACAACTGGAAAGATCTATCGAAGGAAGAGAAGAAGGCTTGGGAAGACAGAGCGAAAAGAAGGAAGAAAAGGGCAATGACAAGAAGCAACAAAGACGTTTACATACTGCGAAAGAAAAAGTATAAATACGAGCAACGATATCTGCATCTTTGCAGAATGTTTCAACTTCTTGTTACAACTGCATTCTCGGAAACCAAAGTGGTTCAATTCCTTCGCAGCAAAAAGGCACATTGCCCGTTTGAAAAAGTCGGCATCGTAAAAGAAAAATACGGTAATATAAGCGGTGCGGCGAGATAATAATATGTCGAGGAGAAAGCCTTTAAAGATCAGAGACCAAGACCAGAAAATATGGAAGAATATCTGACCCAACATCAACTCCAGAAGCAGTGGCTTGAAGCCTTGCGAGGAGCAGATTTTGGGGAAGATGAGGCAGTGAACGGACTGTTAGAGAAGCTAGCTGAACACGAAGCTTATGGAGCAACATTTTTTAATGACTACTACAGACTAGCAGCAGCAAACAGACCATCACACGATGAAATAATAGAGTCGGCAAAGGAAATTTACGTGCTGTGGGATGCGAAGCAAAAGAGATTGACGAAGGAGCGTAAGAAGGAGAGGGAGAGAGAGGGTAAGGGAGCGAATCTACTGTTTGGAGAGGGAGAGGGAGGAGAGAAAGGAGAAAAGAGAGAGAAGTACAAAAAATGGACAAAGAACGGGAAGGGCAAGGGCAACAAGAATGGGAGTGACAGTTCAGAGCAGGAGTGGTGGCTGACAGCGACATGCTATAACTGCTATGAGACTGGACACAATAAGCGTTTTTGCCCCAAACAAAAGTCAAGCCCCAAACAAACTAGTCCAAAGTCAGCTCACTCTGACTCCTCAAAGGGGAAGCAAAGAGACAAGAGTGGCAAATTTCGAAAGAAAGGAGCCAAAGGAGTTACTCTTATGAGGGGAGAAGTAGGAGAGGAGGGTGAGGAGGAAGGAAGAGACAAGGCAAACCCACAGTGCT
The DNA here is from genome assembly GCA_019918135.1 of Paulinella micropora. NCBI lineage: Eukaryota > Cercozoa > Imbricatea > Euglyphida > Paulinellidae > Paulinella > Paulinella micropora. The sequence goes on along the minus strand of WBZZ01004087.1, from coordinate 4,254 downwards.
CTGTCGGTTTATGCTAGACTGTCGATGTCACAGTCTCGAAACTCCATCTGCTTACTGGGCCCTCTGTAATGGAGGTGGGAGCTCGTTCTGCAAGGGGCGCTTATGGAACGAGCCCTGGCCCCGCCTGGTACTAGGGAGCTTTGGTATCGCCTGTATCAGTCCCTTCCGTGCAAACATCACGGCTTAGCTGGGCATCGGGTTAATACTTTACCCACAGACTTCCTTGGTTGACGAAATCAGAAGCTCCTTTTTTCTGACATTAGTCGATATCTCATCTATCTATCTATCTATCTATCTATCTATCTATCTATCTATCTATCTATCTATCTATCTATCTATCTACTCTATCTAATCTATCTATCTATCTATCTATCTATCTATCTATCTATCTATCTATCTATCTATCTATCTATCTATCTATCTATCTATCTATAGCTATCTATCAACTATCTGTCTATCCGTCTATCTGTCTATCTGTCTATCTATCTGTCTATCTGTCTGTCTATCTGTCTATCAGATTCTTTCCATCTATCCATCTATCCATCTATCCATCTATCCATCTATCTATCTATCTATCTATCTATCTATCTATCTATCTATCTATCTATCTATCTATCTATCTATCTATCTATCTATCTATCTATCTATAGCTATCGATCATCTACCTATCTATCTGTCTCTTTGTCTCTCTGTCTCTCTGTCTCTCTGTCTCTCTGTCTCTCTCTATCTATCTATCTATCTATCTATCTATCTATTTATCGTCTATCTGTCTGTCTTTCTGTCTATCTGTCTGTCTTTCTGTCTATCTGTCTGTCTGTCTATCTATCTATCTATCTATCTACCTACCTACCTATCTACCTATCTACCTATCTATCTATCTATCTATCTATCTATCTATCTATCTACCTATCTATCTATGATCCTCTTCCTGATACGAAGGGCCGCCCCATGTCCGGTCGTAGGGAAACAAAATGTTGCGTAAATTATTAAAATGTCAGTATTATTCGTAAAAACATTATTTTAATGCTAAAAAATCAACTTTACTACCTATTGCGTCTGACTCTCAGCCCGACGTACCGACACTACAGTCAAACAGCTAGTCATACGCGCTAATTCATTGTATACGATATGTTACAAACGCTTTCCTGCAACTAAAACATATAATAAACAAACATGAATAAACCCTGCATCAATGACAAATTATTTTCCTGATTTATCTCACCTCTGGTGGCACTTGGGCGCCACCACACCGTGCCACCCAGGACAAACACGTACTGCTTGCATCCCACCAGCAGTATTATAGTCGCAAATTCGTGGACGGCTACATGTCATGCATAGATTTTATGTATAGATAAATGGAATAAAAAAGAAAAAACTTAAAACTGATTATGAAGATTGCTTTGGCGGGAAAATCCACGCCTGTGGTGGCACTTAGCGCCACCTCTTGCTCTGCACCCGCAAAACAGTATTATTACATGTCCCGATCCCGGATATCACGGAAGTACTGATTCCCCGCTAGAAATACAGCAGTGAATGAAACAAAGCAACACTAAACTTGAAACAAAAAATCCTTGATGAATGCGCGCTGAGCGCGCACCGGCGCGACCGATCGCCTGCCACCTGCGTACCACCCCGCACCACGCACCTACCTATAACCGTGACAAGGCAAATGTTTGCGCAAACAGCAAAAAAACCACATGTTGATGAAGCAAAAGCGGAAAAAAATATTGCAAAAAAGAAAATGATTATGCATTCCCGCCTCCGGTGGCACTACGAGCCACCGAAGCGTGCCAGCCACCATCGCACTGTCGACCGTGAAGGCGCCCAAGTCAATCTAAATCAGCCAAACAATTTTGCTGCGGCAAATACGAATTCTATGCAAGTAATTCACCAGACAAGTGCTTCGTCCTCGCTGCTGCTGTCGGGAAAGCCGCCAGGGGGCTCGCACAGCTCACAGCCTACGTAATCTTCGCTGCCTGGAGGAGGGTTGTTGCTGTTGGGATGGTTGCAATGTTTGCAGAGCCAGATCTCGCCTCCTTCGGAATTTGCGTCCCCCTCGTCCCAGTCGCTGTCCTTTTGATCTTCCTCATGATCTGACTCCTGGTAATTCACCGGCCGAGCCGCCCTCCTCTGTCGCTTTGCTGCTCCGCCCCGCCCAGCGGGACGTGAGCCTCGCACTGCCGCTTCGGAGGAAGGGCCACCACGCGCTGCGTTGCCCGGCTGCTTCCTTTTCCGGCCTGCTTGTTTATTTGCTTTCTTTTGCTGCTTTTGCCTGCGCCACCTTCGGTATTGCCGCCGTCGCCGTCGCCGTCGCCGTCGCCGTCGCGTCCCTTGTGGCTCGCCATAGCGTCCTCCAGTCTTTGCTGAAGGTCGGCCACCTTACCCTGCGTCGACAGCCCTAACACTTCAGCAAAGCAATACATTCGGGCTTGAGCATTTGGGTGAACCTTCCCTTTGCCTTGCTCTTTGCTCTCCCGCTGGCAGCAGACACCGAGTTGAAGTAGCTTTGCTTTTCCTCGTAGCTCATGCCATCGGTCGCTCCGGACTTCACGTGTATCGCCAAGGTTGGCTCCCCCAAGCTCTGATGCTTGGACTTGCACCGCTCGTCCTTTTTTGTGCGCAGGTACGGGGTACTTCAAGCTCTGGGTGCACTTCTCGCACCGCTTGCCCTCCTTAGCATCATTGTCTTGGCGTAAATCCAACACAATGCGGTCACGGAACTCAACATCGCTGTGAACCGCGCCGTAGGCCACACCAGGCGTAAAAATTTTACCCTCATCTGTTGGCCGGTAGTAAACAAATGAGTGCAGCTCCTGAAACATCCACGTCGCAACCTTCCGGGGATTCTCCTTGTTCTTGCTGATCCACGCTTCGATCACGTCCCTGTCGTGACCGTAGTACAACTAAACATTCGACAATCTTGGGGGTATCCCTTTTTCCGAAATTTTCCATGAAGTATATGGACTTTTTTGAAAACGTGTGGAAATGAAAGGAAATCAATTCACTGATTGCAGAACATATAAAAATAATATTAAAACATGTTTTTATTAATTGTAATACACTTTAACTTCATCTTCAGAGGTGGGCAGGAACCGGTCCGACACGGTAATCTTTCTCCTTTTTCATAGTCCCGGCTACTATGAATCTATGATGATAACAATGCCCAACATGCAGAATTTGCTTTTAAGTTTGTTTATCTTTGTTTACATTAAGCATTTTACTTTATTATGATAATAAACATTGCTTTTACCTACAATAAATTCCCCCCGGGGGGGGGGGGAGGGGGGAGGGGGGAACGGGGGAGGAAGAGAAGTGCGATGTCGCCACGCAAAATACATAGATTCTACAACAAAATTTCTTTAATTACTAAAAAAAATAATAAATCTAACTCCGTAATATCATACTAACTAAATTAGAAGTTTGTTTAACTCTTGCACGCGACAAACGTTCTTAATCACGCTTTCGACCATAACAAACCTGCCAGTGCAAAAAATTACGATTAATACTACACTACTACAAAGAAAAAAAACACAAAACAAATTCAAACATCTTTCAGATGAAGGAGAAAAGTGAAAGCTATGCAAACTACCTGGTGCGTGCATTTGAAGTTAGCGCCGAGTCAGCGCAAGCGATGCTAAAACAAACTCCCATGCGTTAGGTGAGCTGGGAGCGGTGAGACCGGTGCCGCGTTGGGGGGTGGAAGGTGAGTTACCAGCAGACAGAGCGCCAGCTGCCATCCGCGCGATGAGATCCTCCAGCAAGCTTTCTCTCTCGCTCTTACTATTTTTGTTGTTGTTGTTGTTGTTGCTGTTGTTGTTGCTGATGTTGTTGTTGTTGTTATCATTATCATCATAGTTTTTCTTGTTCTTGTTATTCTTCTTCATCTTCTTCTTCACTCTCTCGTTCTCTTCTTCTGAGCTTTCCTCCTCCTCCTCCTCCTCCTCCTTCTCCTTCTTCGAATTCTTCCTCTTTCTTCTCTCCTCTTCCCGTTGTCGCTTCTCTTGCGCCTCTTTTTCCTTCCGATCTTGCGCTTCTTTTTTCTTCCTTTCCTCCTCTCTCAACTTTCTTTCTTCTGCTAGCATTTCCTTAATGGATGCGGCTTGTTCTGACATTGCCTTGTTCACAAGATCCTGAACGACTTCTTTCGACACGCCGGCGGACGAACTACCCTGAATACAATACCGGTCGCCGTTGTTTTGAAAGAAGTCGTTCATTTCTTGCGAACAAGGCAGTGGCAGAACAAACCAACAGCAA
>WBZZ01004086.1:55000-57500 GCA_019918135.1 Paulinella micropora | reverse complement strand
TATCTATCTATCTATCTACCTATCTATCTATCTATCTATCTATCTATCTATCTATCTATCTATCTATCAAGCAATCTCCACAGGTCCTTATATACATGTATGTATCTATGTATGTAAGTTTGTTTGTTTGTTTGCTTGTTTGTTTGTTTGTTTGTTTGTATGTATGTATCTATCTATTTATCTATCTATGTTGCGCATGTGCATGCATGAACGTATTCTTTGCATGCAGATATGTACGTAAGTACGCATGTTTGTAGGTATGCATCTTTTTCGATATGCATGTATGTATTATTGCATGTAGGCGCCTAAGCGTAAGAAGCAGAAAGTAGATCAGCCATGTGCTCAAGCACAGATTACTTATAAGCCGGAAGGCTCCATTGGCTTTTTGTCCCGGCCGGAAAGCTCGGATGGCTTTTCGCCCCGGCCGGAAAGCTCCGCTGCCCTTTTGTCCCCGCTGCGTGTCCTAGACGAGTTGGTGATAAGACTAGACCCAACCCGCGATGGTGATATATACATACATACATACATACATGCATAGATACATACATACGTACGTACGTACATACACAAATGCATTCATACATACATACATACATACATACATACATACATACATACATACATACATACATCCCATGCCATCCCACCCATCCCATCCCATCCATCCCAGGCTTTCTGTCTTTCCTTCTTCCTGTCTTCCTTGACGATATGATGTTTCTTCTTTCATTATTCACTTCCTTTTCTTTTTTTGTTTCTTCTTTCAGTCTTTCGTTTTCTTTTTTCTTTCTTTTTGTTATCTCATTTTCTTTTCTTTTCTTTTCTTTTCTTTTCTTTCTTTCTGTCCTTTCCTTTGTTGTGGTTGTTGTTGTTGTGTGTGTTTTTTTTTTTTTTTTTTTTTTTTTTTTTTTTTTTTTTTGTTTTTTCTTTTTTTTTTTTTTTTTTTTTTTGCCTTGGCCGAGCTAGGGACAAGAAGAATGGCGGACAATCAAATCATGAAAATTCTGGTTGAGGTGGAGGTTGGGTTGAGGTTTTTGTTTTTTTGTTTCATTTTTGCCTTGGCCGAGCTAGGGACAAGAAGAATGGCGGACAATCAAATCATGAAAATTCTGGTTGAGGTGGAGGTTGGGTTGAGGTTTTGGTTGGGTCAAATTTTTTTCACCGACTCGACCGGCTTTTTTTTTTTTTTTTTTTTTTTTTTTTTTTTTTTTTTTTTTTTTTCTGCTGAGGACAAGACCTTCGCCTCAAAGAAAGGTTGTGCAGACAAGCAGAAGAAAGGCCAGAGCTGGTCCAAACATTGCGGCACAATCATATTGCCTGACTCATCTCCAAGCCCTCCTCTCTGGTTGTCATGTCACAATTTTTTCTTGGGGCACAAGGTCTTGGCCTCAGCAGACAAAAAAGACCAGCCGGTCGAGCCGGTGAAAAAATTTAATCCAACCAAAACCTCAACCCAACCTCCACCGCAACCAGAATTTTCACGATTTGATTGGCCACCACTCTACGTTCTCGATGCTTGTTTTTCTTTTATTATTTGTTTATTCTTTCATTCTTTCATTCTTTCTTTCTCTTTCTCTCTTCTTCCTTTCTTTCTCTTCTCCCAGCTAGGTGTAAGAATCTTCTCCCTTGTTGTTCCCATTTTTATTATTTTCTTTCTTTCTTTCTTTCTTTCTTTCTTTCTTTCTGTCTTTCCTTTTATTCTTTCTTTCCTTCTTTCTTTCTCTTAGATCACTTAGGTATAAGCACGTTCTCGCTTATTGTTCCTCTGCCCCACTCCGGACTCGATACAGCTGCAGATGTCCATCCATCAGGTTGTGTGTGTGTGTGTGTGTGAGAGAGAGAGAGAGAGAGAGAGAGAGAGAGAGAGAGAGAGAGAGAAGCAAGTGTGTACGATGCCAGTGTGCCTATTCTATCTATCTATCTATCTATCTATCTATCTATCTATCTATCTATCTATCTATCTATCTATCTATCTATCTATCTATCTATCTGATATCGTTGTCTGGTCACTGTCTACCAAGATATGTATTCTGATCGAGCTAACGTGCCCGGTCGAGGAAAACATCCTTGACGCACGAGCCTACAAGACCAACCGATACAACAAGCTCAAATCTCAAATCGAGGACAACGGATGGACCTGCCACCTTCGACCAATCGAATGCGGGGCTCGCGGCATGGTATCGTTCTCTGTTCATCGATGTTTCCGCGCCTTGGGTTTTTCCCATCCCCAATCGAAATCCCTTTGCTTCAAGCTATCCTCCTGCGTAGCTCGTTGCTCTTTTGCGATTTATCGCTCCTGTGCAGTCAAAAATTGGACTAATCTTCCTCTAGTCCGTATTGGTGACTGCATTCCATCATAGCCGTCCAGTGTTGCATAGCCCGGGCTAGGTCCCTGCGGGGGTTTAGGCCTCATACAATGTCATCATTGTAGCTTGCGCAAGCTTACGGTGCTCAAAACACTTGGACTAACGGCTTCCTTTTCTTTCTCTTCTTCCTTATCCTC
>WBZZ01004086.1:7500-50000 GCA_019918135.1 Paulinella micropora | reverse complement strand
CGAATGAGACTGGCACGAGTAAGTTCGTTAATGTTGCTTTTAGTGAGGCTAAGTATTTCTCAGCTGGAACTATTAACAATGCCAGCCCGAGTGTTAATGTTAAGATTAATCTTGGAATGCTTTACAATACCATTTCGCTCTGGATAAAACTATTATGTTTCCAGAAATTTTGACTTTGCGGATTGTTTGGCAACAGACACCCAAAATCTTTTATTATAACAATGATGCTCTTTCTACTGGTGGAGGCACTGTTGCGGTGGCGGATTCAAATGTTACTATTACTAATCTCAGCCTGTTCTTAGCTGTTGAAACTAACCCCGATGTCGTTCAATCAATTCAACAGAAGATAATGAGCCCCGAAGGTATGAGCTTCAAAATTGATTATTCTTATTTGTATAAAAATACCGTCGGAGTAGCTTCAACTTCTCAAAATGTTATACTTAGATTTGACAGAGGTCACGGACGGCGAATTAAGAAAATTTATCACTCTGTTTTCAACACAACCGAAAATAAGAACACTGCCTAGGACAATAGCAACCTGCTCGGCTCAAAGGTCCAAACTTTTTATACCACACTAGACGGAGCACGACTTCAAGAATTCAATGTTGATTGTCAAACTGGAAAACTAGAAGACTATATGTATCTTAAACCGAAGTTGGAAGGCTCTTCTTTGATGAATAGCAATGTTTATCAATACAACTGGGTTTGGTGCGATAGCTTTGACAATACTCGCCCACTGTGGAGCAAGGACCAAAATGAAATCAGCGGATTAAGTACCGACCGACGATGGGAGTTTATCGCGACCACTGCTAATATTGCGGCCAACCATTACACATTTTGTCGTCACTCAGCAAGAAGTAAATGTTAAGAATGGCACCATTACTAGAAACTAAACCCCCGCCAGTGAAGTAAGAAGTAATTATTAATTTTTGATAGTTAATTTATTTTTTTGTTAATATACGAACTATGAGTCATCAGCGAAATTTGATAGCACAAGACCCTGACGGAGACTTCTTTAATGTCAAAGTCGGCTACGATGGCAATGTTGAAACCAATAGTATGAAAACCGCTTTCGGTGAAGCATTGGTAGGTCAATTAACACCAGTATTACAAGAGATTTTCCCATACACTATCAATACACGAATATGGACATTAACTCAAACTGATGCGACAATTTCATTTAATGCGAATATGGCCGAGCTTAAAACAGATGTGAAGACGACCGCGAATGCTGTATTGACGAGTAAAAAAAAATTAAATACAGAACAGGTATGGGAGTTCTAACACGATTTACTGCTTTATGGACTACTGATGAAACGAAAGAATACAATTCATATATCGGCATAGGTGAAAGTGATTTTACTAATGGCTTCTATTTTTACAAAATAAAAGCGACTGGTATGAATATTGCCAGTGTTAAAGGAGGGGTGCCAACACTTATTCCCCAGGCGATTTGGGATGACCCTTGTGATGGAACTAAAATTATGCCCGCCTTAGACTGGACCAAAGGGAATGTATTCCAGATTAAATTTCAATATCTTGGCTTTGGTGCTATAAGGTTCTACATAGAAAATCCATCAAGTGGAGAATTTCAGCTGGTTCATACAATAAAATATGCGAATGCGAATGTGGGTGTTAGTCTTTCAAATACAACCCTACCTTTTTCGGCTTGTATAAGAAACTATGGAACTGGTAATGCTAATCAAATATTAAAAACAGCCAGTTGTAGTATGTTTATTGAGGGCACTAACACTATAAATTCAAGTATATCAAACGAAGCGGAAGGTAGTGAGCCAGCGAGCACAACGGAAAGCCCAATTATTAGCATAAAAAATAAAACAACTTTTAATGGTGTGAACAATTATTCAATTGTTTATCCATCCCTCGTGAGCATATCAAACGAAGACACCAAAGTTAATATAGTGCGGATTGTGAAAACAACTGGAACACTTACGGCGGAGAACTTCGCGGATATTGATACCAAAACTTCAATGGTATCAAAGGACACCGCTGCGACTGCCGTTGGTGGTGCCACTATAACGGATGTCATCCTTAAACTGTATGTTAATGCTACTTCAAGCCAGCTTATTGACCTGCGAACTTACGACATTCAACTCTCACCTGGCGAAAATCTAACATTTTTACAAAAGTCTGTATCTACTGTCGCGAATGGAGGAAATGTGAGTGCCATAGTTAATTTTATTGAAGATCAATAATGTGAATATATAATTATTTTTGTAATAATTTTTTCTAATATAATAATATAGTAAGATATGTATAGTCGTAAGTTGTATGTTGTGGGTGGTAGGCGGTTTCTAACAAAAGCATCTATCAAATCCTACATAAGAAGAATAATAAACAAATATAACGATGGTGAAGTGCTGAACCCAGAAGATAGCAATTTCGTGCTAGAACTAATAACCCATCACCCTTGTCTAAAAAATGGCATCATTGATGTTGAAAGTAATTTGACCACTGGGAGAAAACACTTTCGTGTAGATGGTAATCCGTTTTCGTGGAATTGTTGTGTTGACCTCATAGGGCTTAGCAAATTTAAAAAAATGGCGAGAGTGATAAAAGAAGCGAGCAGGAATACGATAAGACCACAAATACAAGAATATCTTGACATCGTGGCTATTGATGTATTCGTAGAACCACGATACATATGCGAAATAAGTGGTGATATATAATATTACGAGCGGGTTGATGTCCACGTAGACCACCACTTTGACATCATACAATTCAAAGACATCCTTCAACAATACCTTGAAATTAATAGAGAATTAGAAGTTGAAGACAACCTTTTGAAAGAACCGCATTTTACCAAATTTAGCGACTTCCACAAACAGAAAGCGATACTGCGAATAATAAAAAAGAAATAAATATAAGAGGTAAAATGTATCTCTTACGGTAAATACCTCCTACAAATACCTCTTCAATTCGTCTTTATTTTGGACCCACGGTTGACGAACTAACCATTCAATGTATGGCTTGTCAATCTTTGCGATGTCTTCTATTTTTTTGCCTTTGTATTTCCCAAAATGAAATGTGTCTTTCGGTTGAGCATTTCTCATTTCTTCAATCGCTTTTATTTCGTCGTGGATTATCTTCTGAACATCTTCCAACGAGAAGGATTTTTTTTCGCCTTCAATGGAAAGTTTTTGGAACTTCTCGCACAGTCTAGTTAGGGTGGACATAGTAGGGTGTATATAGTAGGAAGGAAAAAAATAAAAATAAATAATTAATATAGGATACACTTTGCGACCGCTGGCAAATTTAAAGCGATTACCTTTCGCCCGCTCTAACAAAAACCTAATACTATGCCAACCGCAGGTATCCGTTGTATCACTTTGGTTCTTAACTTGATTAACCTTCATAAGCAGATATGTGTTCGGCTTACTCTTGTCAATAAGCTGTTTCATTTGGTGTAGAAATAGCTCAGTCGGTTTATACAAAGCGAGTGGGTCGTAGATTTCAATAGAGTCGTCTTTAATTAGGTCAACCCAAACAGCATTCCAATGTGAGCCTGGTTGGCGAGACTTATCCAAGTTCATTATAAAACCATACTTCTTTCTTTTTTCTGGTTTCAATTTGTTTATTTCATCGCTGGCTACCGTGCCTATATACCATTCGTGCTTTTTCATAATGTTGTCTATTTCGTCCGTCATTAATCCTCTGTAGGGGCCTCCTCCCACGATTTCGGGTGTTGTGTCGGCGGTGATTTCGGGTGTTTTGTCGGCGGTGATTTCGGGTGTTGTGTCGGGCGTGGGTTCGGTGTTGGTTTCAGGTATGGTGTCGGGTGATATGACGGCAATGGTTTCGGGGGTCGGGGTTGCTTCCTCGGTTGGTTGAATACCGAGAGTATTTGAAACTTGATTTTTAATATTTGGGTCGCTTCTCATTTCAGATACTAAGTTATTTACATAATCCTTCTTCTTCATTTTTTTCCTGTATTTACCCTTCTTCAAATATTTCTTAATTTTTGCTATTGTTAAAAGTTTGTGTATATTAATTCCTCCATCGTTTTTGCCCCAGCACCAGCTTGGTTTATTCCCAAATAATCAGCGAGTTTCTTTCTCATTTCATTCTGGTCTATTCCTAAATCAATACCTTCATCTACTATAACTTGTGCCATACCCGCAGTCGTGTGTTTTCCTTTAACTTTTTTTGGTGGTGGTTTGCCCCGAGCTTTCATTTCTTTTTCCAAAGCAGGGCCCAAAGTTTTGGGTATATCCAATTTCGGATACTTGTAATCATTTCTTAAACCTGCGGATATGTATGATATTTTATCTTTAATTTCAAAGTGTTTCGCTTTGGCCTCCGCTTGCTTTTTTTCTTGTTCTAATTCTTTTTTGTATTGTTCAGCCAGTTCTTTCTGCTCATCTGCTGATTGGGCATCGGCTATCGCTTTCTCTATTCCTGTGCCAAGTTTGATAAATTCTGTTTTGCTCAAACTTTTAATAAATTTAGTTGTAAAGCCAGCTTTCTTCATTAATTCAATGTATTTTTCTTTTAATTCTTTTTCAGCCTTTTTCTCTATTTTTGTTTTCAATGGCATCTGTTTTTCTTCTGGTGCTTGTGGTGCTTGGGGTGGTGCTTGTGGTGCTTGGGGTGGTGCTTGTGGTGGTGCTTGTGGTGGTCCTTGTATGTATTGAGGTTGGAAAGGCGGTAATAACATTAAATTATTTTTTCTATCTTGTTCAAATTTTACATCCTCTATAAGTTTTTGCTCTCTTTTCGCCTCCCTTATTTATTCTTCTTGTCTTTCTTTAATGTCAGCATTCTCCTTCCTCTCCATTCTTTTCTTCTCATCTTCTGCTTGTTCTCTTAACTTCTTTTCCTTTTCCTCCTGCTCGTGTATTAGTTCATATTTTTTCAGCAGGTTGTTTTGTATCTGGTTGCGGTTCTCGTATTCAAGACGGTCAAATTCGGACTTAACAATTCGCTCTTTTGTCTTTCGTGTTTTCTTCGTTTTATTGTCCCCTTTCATATATTTCAGAAACAGTTTAACGATTTGAAGTGTTGAAAGGTCATTCGTTTTCTCGCCAAAGTTGAGATATGCTCGTTTGCCTTTCACTTTAATATATGGTCGGCCATCTTTGGTTCTGTATATCCTCGGCGGTCGTTGTTTTCGCGGTTTTTTTTACAACCATCGTATATGTTATAGAAAAAAATTAATATAAAGTTTAGTTTAATACCCCTACCGAAACTTAACGGCTCCTCCTCGTTGCTTGCCGTATCCTTGCTTCATCGCGGCCTTTGCTACACGGTCCGCATAAGGCACTCCGACATCGCTAAGAAAAGTAGCACCCCTTGAAATCAATTGGTTCTTCTTGATAAACCTATTAGCATCCACTATCGCTTTTCCGACCTTGGCCCAATTAACTTTGCCCCCTGTTTGTTTCTTTTTTCCCTTCTTCTTTCGTCCTCCTGCTTTTGGCATTGAAGGATTGTAGCTGATATTGTATCCCGATGGTTGTGAAATAATCACTGGTGATGTTGACATCTATATAATGTATAGAAAAAATAAATAATAATAAAATTACTTTAAGCGAATATTGAAGTTCTTTCGTAATTCATCAGATACCGCATCAACATACAAAAAGTTAAACCTCTCTTTCGTCGCCTCGTGGTATTTTTCAATGAAGTATTCAAGGTCGTAGCCAAGGTCCAAATGTTTATATACAAGTTCAATTTTATCAACACTCTGACCAGGAAAAATAAGAAGGTAGTCCAGCTGTTTAATCGCCTCAGGCTTCATGTCGTTAAGATACTGCGAGCTCATAATCACCTTTGACTTGTAGTGTCTATTTTTTTTCAATAGGTTGCTAACGGACTTATCCCTTAAACCACTACCCAAATCGTCTAGCACGAAAACAACTTCTGGTGTTTGATACTTAGACTGTCTCGGTGTCTTCTCTTCTCCATCCTTTTCCTTTTCGTCCTCTTTTCCAAAGTATAAAAACTTCGGCTTTTCTACTTCCTCTTTACCATCTTGAACAATTTCGCCTTCTTCTTGCTCCTCGTCGGGTTTGTTGAGCTTGTCTAACTCGTAATCAATCACACTGTTTCCGTCTGTTTTCAAATATGTATATATAGCCATTGGGTTTCCCTTCTTCTTGAAGTGCTTCACCATTTCTTTGTAAATATAGTCCTTATGCACCGTGCTGGCTATTATGACAATACGGGTCTTTTTGTCGGTTGTTCGTTTCAGGATTTCAAACAGTGCCGTTGATTTCCCCGATTTTTTTCTCGCAATGGCGAATATATTGGCATACGGTTCATCAAACAACTTATATCCTTTTGCCAACTTCTCACCATCTCCGTTTTGCTTGACTGGTCTAACTCGTATATCGTTAATTTTTTCCATGTAAGAGCTTTTTTTCAAAAAACCTCCTACAACCTCAAAAAATTATATATTAGAAAATATATTTTTTATTTTACTGGCGGGGTCGTAGGGGGAGCAGGCCCCTACCCGAGAAATTCTAAACAAATAACAATTCTTCCGCCCAAGGGGTCAGTTTCAATATTGCCGTTGTCCGTTTTCAATACCCTAAACGAATATTGCCCGTCGGTCCAATTAATAATCCCCAAATTGTAGCTGAGATTGGAAATGTTGGCAGTGTTGCTGTCGGCGAATGTGCCAATAATTCCAATGCGGTCCATATGAAGGATTTTTGTTTTCGTCTCGGCCAAGTCATTCATATAGTGGATAAACTTAACATTCATTCTTGTTGGTGTAAAGTTCATTTGAATGTTTTTGTCAAATGTCTTGCTACCATTAACCCCTCCTGGAAAATCATTACTAAGAAAAATAATCTTTTGGTATTTATAGTCCGCCATTGTGATGCACTCTATACTAATCTTTATAAACTTTTTATTAATTAATATTTCTGCTCGGACTGCTTGTGATTTCTATTCACGGGTCAGTGATAAAAAAAATGAAAGTTGTGTTTATTGTATTCAAAAAGGAATAGAAACAAAATTTAAATGTGTGTATAAGCCGATGAGTGATTGGTGTGTTAGTTTTGATGAGGTAGTGCCATTAATGTGTGCGGGTGATAATAGATGGTATATGACACATATATATGAATATAATTCTATTTAAAGATAATGATACATAATAATAACAAAGGATAGACAATATGCCACGGGTTGGAGATTGTAAGAAAGGTAAAATTTATGCGATTAGGTCATACAAGACTGATTTAATTTATGTTGGTGCAACAACTCAAACATTAGCTCAGCGAATGGGAAGACATAGACAAAATTATAAAGAACATCTATCGGGAACCAAAGTGAAAGGGAAAGGGCTATATTCAAGCTTTGAAATATTAAAACTTGGTGATGCTTATATTGAGTTGCTAGAAGACTGTCCGTGCGATAATGTTAATCAATTACTTCGCAAGGAGGGAGAATGGATTAGAAATAGCAACTGTGTAAATAAAATACTTTCTGGTAGGACCAAGCAGGAGTATGTAGAAGACAATAAAGTGCTGGTAGCTGAAAGAACAAAACAATATAGAGAACAAAACAAAAACAAAATAGCTCAATTGAACAAAGAATGGAATGAACGAAACAAAGAATATGTGTCTCAAAAGAAAAAAGAATATAGAAAAGAAAATAAGGAACATTTTAAATTTGTGAATAAGATTTGGAGAGAAGATAATAAAGAATATATTACACTAAAACAGAAAGAATATTATGAGAAAAATAAAAAAATTCTTCTTGAAAAAAATAAAACTCGTGCATCAGCAACAATTGAATGTGAATGTGGAAGACGTATTAGGAATGACAGCATACAGAAATATAGAATAAGTCAAATCCACTACGACAATATGGTCGGTTTATCCGCTTTTGGTCTTTAAATTACTTCTTGCTAGAAGATGGGCTAGGAAGCACAATCCCTATTAATAAACTTATAAGCCCGACATAAATGTTTCCAGTTTCACAACTGACATTCGGGTCAGACAACCTCACGATACAAAGTGTTATAATCGCAATAATGATACCCATTTGAAATAAATATTTAATAAGTCGGCTGTCTGTTTTTCGCTTAGTCAAACAGCAATCCAGCTGTCCTCGTATTCGTGGTCTAATTTTTTTTCTTCCTGCTTAATTTGGACATCTAGCACGCGGTTCTTCAACTCTGGTGTCATCTCGCCATCTGCCATATCAATAATAGGTGGCGGTGGATGTAATCTAGGGGGCATTGGTAGGAAATACGACTGCTCTGATTTCTGCTACTAAATTCGCTTGGTCTTGTAATATATTAAGTAAAGTTTTATTTTCTTTTTCTAAATTAATCACCTTTTCGGATAACTCTTGAACTGCCTTAATTAATGGTGCGATAAACTCAACATAGCCTATACCATAACCTATATCACCACTATCAACACATTTTACATCTTCTGGATTAATACTTTTACCTTTCAATTCGTATTCCGCTTTTTGCTTCGGACACGGAACCATAATTGTTTCTTTTACAAATCCTCCAAAATCTAGCATATCCATTTCTTTTAGTATGTCTTCTAATTCCTGTGCTATCAAACCAGTCCTACATTTTTTAATCATCAATCATACGATAGCAGACTGGCTTTAACCTATTAATAAAATCTAAGCCTAAACACTCTTTTATGTCTTCTTCTTTTCGTCTGTCTGAATATTGAATAGGATTAGACAACACCCATAATTGACCATCGCTCCCTCTCAACGACATTAAAGCAGTATTTGCTGAATTTTCCCATATAAAACCATATGTTGAACCATTATCAGATCTAAATCTTATAGCATAACTGTTTAAGCCACCTCCAACACCTCCTGCTGGTGCTGTTCCTCCGCTTAATGATTTACCAGACCCAGATTGTGCCATATAAATCCCCCAAGCTGTATTTCCTGTTTCCCACATATGTATTCCACGGTTATTCCCCCCGTCTGTTGCTCCTTGTATTCCTATCTTTGCTCCACTTGTTGCTCCTGATGATGCTATTACACCATCTACTACACCTAGATAATAATATATCGCTACACCTGTGTTATCCACATAGATTCTAGTGTTTGTTCCATTTGGTGTAAAAAAATGTGACTCCATCATTTCTAATATACATCGCCTCAGACCATGTTATATTGCTTCCTACTGTTATTCCCGATTTATAATAAAAAGAGAGTTTGTTGCCTTGTTTATACATCATTTGAACCAGAATAACTTGATTTCCAGTTCGTGCCGTCATAATAAGCATCAAAAACTAAGGCTATATTGTCCTGACTCCAGTTTAATTGTTGAAATATAGGATAAACAGATGAATGAATGAATGCTTGTATGTGCGGGCCGTTTAAATTAGATGTCGTGCCGTATAACTCTAAGCCTCCTGTCGCTCCTGTTCCCTTTGAATTCCTACCTACTATGCACGGGACACCAAGAGAAGTCGCCAATATTCCGCTGAATTCCTTTGTTCCTGACATTGTCTGTGTTCCAGTTAATTTCACATTCTGGCCGTCCAATGTATCAACATAAGTTTTATTTGCCCCGTCTGTTGAAGCCGATGGAGTGGCTAAATTTGATAAAATCTGACTTTTCATATCAACTCCTGCATTCGCAGTTATTGCCCCGCTGGCTGAGAGTGTGGTTGTAGATACCCCAGCACTCGCAGTTATCAATCCACTCGCCGTTATGGTTCCGCTTGTTGTCAATGTGTAGCCCGTCATATTTCTAATAAAAGTTATATCATAATTCAAGGTTTCGTAATCAAAATACAAACTGGCTATGCGAGGTTGGCTCCTAAATGAAGTTCCGCCACTCCCCGTCTTGTTCACGACAAATATGATATATCTAGCAGAAGCATTTGAAGCGGGTGTATATGTTTTAGTTGATTGTGAAGCCCATGCTTGTCCCGTCTGTGAATCCCATAATGTGTATGTAATGTTGTCCGAACTTGTTCCTACATACCAAATGCTCGGGGTAGTTTCAATAAAGTTAGCAGACGACGACCTCACATAATATGTTTTTATTCTGTATGTGGCTCCTAAATCAATTTTTATATATTCACCTGTGTATGGAGTTCCTCCCCAAGTATTCGTGGTTGCGGGAGTTCTGTTATATACTCCTGTCGTGTCGTTGTAATATATAGCCGTTGTCCAGTAATCGTTTTGATTAGCATTAAAAGCATAATAAGCGGGGTTGTATTCATCCGTAGCAGAAGCAATGAAACCGCCTGAATTATTAGTCGTCATAGCTTGTGGGGCTGTGTATAAAGTAAAAGCAGAAGCCCCATGTTTTACACCTCCTGTCATTGTCCCACCTGACAAAGCAAGGAAAGCCAACGACCCAGTGGAATTTACCCAGTTTGTTCCATTATATGCCAATAATTGCCCATTCGCTGGTGACGTTATTATTACATCACTTAAAGCATCTATTGACTTAGTTTCTAGCCGTGTGTCAAAATCCGTATTAGCCCTAGCGGTGGTGTAGTAAAAGTTAGTTCCCTCTGCTAACTTGGTGGTGCTCTTGGTCGCCAGTCTCGTATCAAAGTCCGTATTCGCTCTGGCTGTTGTATAGTAAAGGTTTGTTCCCTCTGCTAAGTTTGTCGTTGATTTAGTTGCGAGCCGTGTGTCAAAATTTGAATTATCTCGTTCGGTCGTGTAATATAAATTAGTTCCCTCTGCTAAGTTGGTTGTGCCTTTTGTTGCTAGTTGTGTATCAAACCTAGCATTAGTATAATCTAAGTTTGTTCCTTCGGCTAAGTTGGTAGTTGATTTAGTCCCTAGCCTTGTATCAAAGTCTGTATTTACTCTGGCCGTCGTATAGTAAAGGTGTGTTCCCTCGGCTAAGTTAGTAGTTGATTTAGTCCCTAGCCTTGTATCAAAGTCTGTATTTGCTCTGGCCGTCGTATAATATAGATTAGTTCCCTCGGCTAAGTTAGTAGTTGATTTTGTTGCCAATTGAGTGTCAAACCTAGCATTAGTATAATATAAGTTTGTTCCTTCTGCTAAGTTGGTCGTGCTCTTTGTTGCTAATTGTGTGTCAAATCTCGCAGTGGTGTAATATAGGTTCGTCCCCTCTGCTAAGTTTGTAGTGGATTTAGTGGCTAGCCGTGTATCAAAGTCTGTGTTAGCCCTAGCTGTGGTGTAATATAAATTTGTTCCTTCTGCTAAGTTGGTCGTGCTCTTAGTCGCTAATTGTGTATCAAATCTCGCAGTGGTGTAATATAAGTTCGTCCCCTCTGCTAAGTTAGTTGTTGATTTAGTGGCTAGCCGTGTATCAAAGTCTGTGTTAGCCCTGGCTGTGGTGTAATATAAATTTGTTCCCTCTGCTAAGTTAGTTGTTGATTTGTGGCTAGTCGTGTGTCAAAATCTGTATTCGCCCTAGCTGTCGTATAGTATAGATTGGTTCCTTCTTTTAAATCTGCGGTTGTTTTCAATAAAAGCCTAGCATCAAAGTCTGTATTCGCCCTAGCTGTCATATAGTATAGATTGGCTCCTTCGGCTAAGTTAGTTGTTGATTTGTTAGAAAATCTTGTGTAAAATCTGCCGTCAGTATAGTATAGATTAGTTCCCTCTTTGATGTCTGCTGTGCTTTTGGTAGCCAGTCGTGTGTCAAAACAGCCGTTAGTAAAATAAAGATTTATTGGGTCAGCATCTTCTGGCACCCTATCAGTGTTTAAGCCTGTAATATTAGTGTTCGTTAAGTCTAAGTTTTTTTATGTCAAGTGAATCCACCGCAATTTCAGACAAGCCTAAGAGCGACTTATATTGGCTCATTGTATATTTGTTAAAAAATCGTTTATTAATAAAAACTAAATAATATTATTTTTGTATAATAATATAAACAAATAGAAAATGCCAAGAGGTAATAGAGAGGTCGCTGTGAAAAATCTTGAAAAGGGTTGGGAGGCTAAGAAGCAACAGGCTAAGCAAAGAAAGATTGAACGGGCGAGGGAATTACTAGCGGAGGAAGAGGCGAAGAATGCGAAAGAAATGACCAATGATGAAAAGATGGACCACATCACAAAGCAGCAGTTGGCGAAGGATATGATAGATGGCAGAGACGGCGAAAAAAGTGAGTAAAGCAGTTCAGATGAAGAGGTAGAACACGACTTTGTAGATATCGTAGCACGACGGGTTGCTGGTATGAAATTGAAGACTAAACAGAAAAAAAAAAGAAAGCGGTAAAAAAGAAAGTGGAAGAGGAGAGTGAGAGTGAGAGCGAGGAAAGCGAGGAAGAGGAACAGCCTAAGAAAGGTAAGGCAAGAAATCAAACATATCAGTTAATTTTTATAATCAACAACCCGAGAAACTAAAAAAAGAAAACAATGATGTTTCAAAGATATTTTTAAAGTTCTAATATATATGAGTGAAATTAAGAACCTACCATTAGATGTTCGTTTACACATTATGGACTACCTATATAATCATCGTATGTATGACTTCACTAGTTGCTATGTGTGTGGATTAACACTGTGTTTAGCGAACCGACAGATTACAGCAATTGATGATAGTTTTGATTGGTTTTATATGTATGAGTTTTGTTCTAATTATTAGAAAAAAAAGAAAGAGCAATATATAAGGATAAAGCATTAGGTGTCATTAAGTATTAATTTGTGTTCATCTATTCTTTTTTTCGCTGTTTCAAATATGTTTTTATCTTTCTCAATACCTATAAACCGCCGTTTAGTATTAATACAAGCTATACCAGTCGTCCCGCTTCCCATCATAAAGTCTAACACTAAGTCTCCTTCGTTTGAATATGATTTAATTAGCCATTCGCATAAATCAACTGGTTTCTGTGTTGGGTGTAATGATTTGGGTGGGTTGTTGAATTTTAAGATTGAATGAGGAAAGCGGTCGCCTTTGTTATATGTAGGCTTTCCTTCTATTTCGTAAATACCTACCTTCCCTTTTCTTATCGCTGTATATGCTTTCCATTCTGTCTTCTGCGGGTTGTATGTGTATTTCCATTCTGCTTGTAATTCTTTAAAATCTCTGAAACCTTCCATTTCATTTATCTTATGAATTGATTATATGTCTTTTCTGTTAGTAGAGCAAACTGAGTATTTGATATATAAGAACAATGATTATTACCTGCTACACTTCCACATTCTTCTGTTATCTGCTTTTTTGTTTTTCCTATATGTTTCTTAATCTTTCCGAAGTATTCACGAAGTCCTAAATTCTGCGATACATCTAAATATACCCCATCATCAGCAAATATGTATATCATTTCGTGTTTTCTAAGTGGCATTTTGTTAGCAGATAAGAAACCAACTTTTATGCTCTTTTCCCATATGAGGTCATACCGAAACCAACCCTCATTAGATTGAATAAGTTTGTAGCCGAATTTAGTAGTAGTAAAGAAAACATATATACAGTTCCGCTTACATACTTTTTAAAGTTCCACCCACATTCGCTTTAAGTCTATGGCGATGTCCCACTTACAAGCGGTCTGCCCATATGGTAAATCAACTAAAACCAAATTAACTTTTTCTTCTATCTTTGGTATCTGGTCCAGACAATCCGCATTGAAAAGTTTTATATTCATAGTTATATAAGATGGAGGAAAAAAAAAGAAAGATTTAATATATAAGGATAAAACATTAAGTATTAGAAGGTGCGATGGACGACGAATTACAAGAACTGAAAGAGCAACAGGCATTAGAACTACATTATCAGAAAAAACAAAGTAAGAAATGGAATACGATATGGGCTGATAAACCGTTGAAACAAGTGTTTGTAGATTTGGCGGATATGTCTAAGTTAAAAGATAAACCAGGTAATAAAAAATATGCCTTTCTGTTGGTTTGGATTGACACTAATAGTAGATTTTTAGAAGTTAGACCGCTGAAAAATAAAACTGTGAATGAAGTATATACTAGTTTAAAATCTATTCCATATATTCCAGAAATCATTACAACAGAAAGCGGTGGAGAATACAAAGGAGCAGTTAATAAATATTTTGATGAACATAACATTGAACACAGAACAGTTGAAGTAGGAGACCACAAAGCACTCGCAATAGTTGACAGTATTATCAGAACTATTAGAAGGTGGCTTGGCATACTATTTGAAACTAATGGGAACTTTGACTGGGTCTCATACATTGATGATATAGTCAAAGCTTACAATAATCGTTTTCATCCAACAATCAAAGCTAGACCAATTGATGTATTAAATGGAAAAGCTACTAATAAACAAAAAATTGAAAGAGATGAAAGTATTAACGAATTTGAACCTGGCGATAAGGGAAGACGAGAAGTTCAACGAAATCTATTTTCAAAAGGCGGACGAACTTGGTCAAAGCAGATATATACGGTTTTGGGTAGAAATGGATTTAAGATTGTGCTATCTAATAAAGAACTAGTTAGCCCCCGCACGCACGAGCGCGCCCTGGAGCCGGTCCGGCGGCACCAGCTGCCCGAAGAGTCCATGCTGTTACTGGGCTACCTGGCCTGCCTGCACTTCTGGTGCGGCTTCCAGGCCGGCTACGGCCTGGTGTACGACGTGCTGCCGTACGAGGTCAGCGGCCACCCGCTCGCGGCGCTGCGCTCGACCGACTACGCGCTCTTTACGTTGCGGGACCAGGACGGGCGGCCGGACCAGAACGCCCACCTGCTGTACCCGCTCGAGTGTGCGCGGCCCTGGGCGGGCGGCGCGTGCGCGCCCCGCAACGTCCTGAACCGCCCCCGGGTCCCCCTGGCCGCCGCCGCAACGCCGCCCGCGCCTGGAAGGAGCAGCACGGCAGCGCCCGCTTCGAGCCCGCCCGCGCCGGCACTACCCCGGCCGACAGCCGCAAGCGGCTGCGGGAGCCGGACGGGGGGGGCCGTGGCAGCAGCGCCGCTGGGAGGACGCGCAGGAGCGGGGGGAGGGGCCGCTGTGCGAGCTGCTGCGCACGCACTGGTGGCCCGAGGTCCGGTTCTGGGAGGGCGAGACCCTGGACAACCTGGGCGGGGAGTCGGGGCTGCTGCGCCTGGACCAGCGGACCTGGAACGAGCGCCTCACCTTCCGGGTGCCGGGCAGCGCCTTTGCCCGCCGGGCGGACCTGCGCAGCGCCTGCCCCAGCGCGGCCCTGGCCAAGCTCGTGCCCCGGGCCGGCGGCCAGGAGCCGGGGCTGCGCCTGGTGCTGGACTACACCGCGCAGGAGGCCGGGTCCCGGAACGGGAGCGGGCTGTACGTGGCCCTCACGACGACGGCCGCCAACGAGACCGTGGCCGCCGAGCTGCGCGCCGCGGGCCGCTACGTGCTGGACGTGCCCGGCACCGACGCGCCGGCCGAGCGTGTCCGGGCCCTGGCCGCGGGCACCAGCGGCCTGGTGGGCGCCCTGTGGTCCTTCCCGCACGGGCCGGCGGAGCCGGGGCCTGCCGCCGGCTGGCCCGCGGCGGGCGGCGTCCGCTGCTGGGACCTGTCCCTGGACCAGACGCGCTACGAGCCCGCCGGCTCCTTCTTCACGGCCCACGTCAACAGCGCGCCGGCCGTGGGGTCACAGCTGGCGCAGCTCCAGGGGCGCATAGTGGCCGCGGCCGCGGCCGCCTCCTTTGCGGCCAGCGCGCGCGTGCAGTCGACCATGGGCCTGCTGCTCGGGCTCGCGGGCGCGCGGGGGCTGGACCCGGAGGTGCAGGCCGAGCGGCTCAACGGCTGGCAGAACCAGCAGGACGCCCTGCGCGACAGCATCCTCCGCGCCCTGGCCCTGAACCGAGCGCAGGTGCGCGACCGGGCCGAGGCGTACCAGGACGTCGCGGCCGCCGTGGCGCGCGCCCTGGCGGCCGCCGAGAAGGCGCTGCGGGGCTACGACGAGGACGAGGCCAGCCTCCGCCTGGCGCTGAACGAGACCAGGGACCGGCTGGCCAGGGCGAAGCAAGAGACAGGGAAGCTCGACCAGCTGCGCGTGCGTGCCAACGAGCTCACGGCCGCCGCGGGGGCGGCGCTCGCGAACCAGGGCCTCTTTGAACAGGTGCTGGACGCCTTTGTGGACACGGAGCGGCCGCCCCGGTACTTCAACGGGCTGGGCGTGACGCCGCTGGCGCCGCCCTCGCCCGCCAAGCAGGACGCGCTGGCGCGCTTCGTGGCCGCCCTCAAGCAGTTTGGCCAGGACTTCTGGGAGGGGCTGCAAGACGTAGTGCGGGCGGTGGCCGACTGTGTGAAGAAGGGCATCCTCACCTGCCTGCCGGATATTTGCAAGAAGGACAGAAAGCCGCTGGGTTTCATCCCCGTCCCGGACCGGGGGCCCCTGAACCGCAAAGTACCTACGTGCATCGTGTTCAGGGCTCTGTATTTCTGGGGGATCAACCTCTTGGTGGGGCTGCTGCTCTTGGCGGTGCTCTTTTGTGTCCTCCGATGTGTGGTGTGCGGTGGCTGTGGCAGAAGAAGCCGGCAGGGGGGGGGGGGGGGGCCTCAGCGGCGGGCGGGCGCGCCAGGAACGCGCCGGGCGGCGAGTGAACTAAGATACACGAGGTATACAGTCCTGTCCGACCTTCGCGGCGGTGAAGACGGCGGATTTTTTAGAAACGAATATATACGAGAGGGCCGTAGCGGCTGTTCAGCCGAGCGACCTGTATAGGGAGGTGCTCGAAGCGTGTTCCGACTTGGACACGGCCACCGAGTCATTCTCCAGTGCCGCGACACAAGGGGTTGGAGGTGCTCAAGCAGCACATACAACTCGGTCAGCGGGTCAAAAGAGGGGGAGAGACGAGCCGACGCCGTGCTACCGCTATTTTTCATATATGGCGTGTAAGAATGAGGCGAAGCATGGAGTAGGCACCTGTCCACACAGTCATGACTCTGACGATGACAGGATGCGAAATATCTTCCTGAGAGAACTCAAAGGCTCAAAAAAGGAGCAGGCCTTATACAGAGTTTACAAGAAGGAGTTGGTGGAGAGGAGGTGGAATGCAAATATGGTCGCGGACGGAGAGTTCCGGGAGGCCATCATTTCCTTCCTTGAGAAGATGAAGAGAAAGGAGGAGAAAGAAGCAGCGGGCCGACAAGCGGCGCCGACTAGAGGAGGAGAGACGAGAGGAGCGTCACGAGGGTCCCGAGGGACACCAAGAGGATGGGCACCAAGTATCGGGGAAGGGGAGGCCGGACCCCAGCGCGCCCTCCCAGAGGACACGGATACTGGAATTATAGCTCCAGTTCCAGCTCCAACTACCCCCAGCAAGCTTATACCGCTGCGGAGGGGGGACGTCAAGACGAAGACACTGGCTCAGGTGAGCGTGTTGAAGTCCTAGAATGACGGGAGGAAAAGAGGGAGGAGGAGAAGAGAAAGAAGGAGATAAAAACTGTTCTTTTTAATCCGACAGTCACAGTTATGCCTACTGTTGCTGAACAGGATACGAACGGTTCCGTTCCTCCTAGACGTGAAGTTGAAGGCACACAGCCTCACAAGCCTCAAGGTAAGCATTTGCTAGTTCATCCTTCGAGAGCTAATATGATAAATGATGCGAATAGGAAGGCGAAGAAGGCGATGGAGGAGAGGAAGCCGCAACTGAAGGCTAGGTCTCCGCCTACGAAGAAGCAGCGGACCGTTCCCCCGCCAAAGGACGCAACCGTCTCTACGGTAGACAAGTGTAGATCCAGTGTACCGGACTCTGTCAAGCGGACACTTGAGATACCGGAAGCCCCGGAGACTCAAGAAGTTAAGTTGGAGGAAAAGAGGGAAGAACGGAAGGAGGACAAGGAACTTGAGCTTAGACTCAAAACCCTAGAACAAAAAATTCATGTGCTAGCGGCTAGTATACATAGACCGGACGCGCTATGCTACACTGACCTCTTTTGTGAAACTTTACAAACCACATTAAAAGTTGGTAATGATACGATGGCGAATATTAATATTGTCGGCCAGAAGTTTTTGAATAGTCACCGGACATGGGTTGACAAAAATATTAGAAAAACAAAGGGGACCCTAAAAGGGGTAGGCAGCCGTACGGAAATTACGGGCATCGTCACATTAATTTTCAAATTGAAATCCGGTTGAGTATATCGTGCGGACCTCTATGTTGTCCCCGATTACCACGGTTCAATCCTGCTGTCGTATGACCAATTGGCTACGATGGGGGCAGTGATCGATTGCGCCGCACGGCGAGTAATTTATGGAGTGAAGAATGGAGAGAAGGAGGATATTAATCCGATGACTGCTACTGACTCATACGAGGCTTTTGAGCTGAGTCTAGCAACGGAGAGAAAAAGGTTGGCCTTCGTACATGAGGCAACTGAAGCCTATGTACACCCCTATGTCACAGTGCCGGACGAACTGTCCTGGACCGACAATTGGGAGACGGAGATGCAGGCGTATACGGTTACGATTCCCGCATGGGACAAAAAGTCTATTGATGACTTAATCGTAGCGCGTAATGAGGAGATAATATGTGTTGCGAAACAGTGCCCGTCGTTGGCCAGATTCGCAGAAGGTGGTGGGGCAGATGTCCATATTACTAATGGCTACTGTTACCACGCAAAGATGTCAGATGAAAAGAGAGAGGCGTTTGTGCCAAGGAGGAAGGGGCGTATCCCCGATACTCCAGAGGATGACATTAAAAACTTTTATCACGAACTTTTGGGGCGATGTGCCTACCTGGCCGCGCTCATTGACTGAAGTGAAAAAGTGTCTACGGACTCTATTTGAGAGTAACAAGCCGTATACTGTCATTCTGCCGTACAATGAGAAGGCGATATGGGCACAGGAGATAGGGGACCGGCTTATTGATCATCCTATACCGGTTCCCTCTCGCAAGCAACAGTTAGTGGTGGCTTGTCGACTCGGGTCTCGGGAGCAGAGCAGTGCATACAAGCGGAAGCTCAGAGCCCAGGACAAGTTGAAATTGATACCTCAAGCTTTCACATGCTTTGATGGTTTCTACACCCGTAACGCTCCGATACAATACGCGAACCTTCTTGATATGCTTGTCGGACTCGGTCATGATGATGAGCCGGACACAGTCACGTATGAACGGACGGGACTGGACTCCGAGGAAGATTTGAGTTTGGAGGAGGACTTAGCGCCCCTCAAAGAACATAAAAAGATGTCGGAGGAAGATTTCCAAGCGGCGGCGCGGAAAATTTTAGAAGAAGGAGTGGGTACGGAGAGAGAGAAGGAGCTTCTCAAAGCTAAGATGGAGGCGTACAGAGAAATTTTCGACCCTCCTCGGGCAGGTGGTGTAAAGTCGGAGGACTTCACTGCTGTCATTTACAAGATACCGGGTGCGGAGCCATCTCCGGCACCGCGGAGGGCAAATTTGAGCATGCATGAGGCGAAGATAGCGGAGAACGTGAGACAGTTGCTCAATGAGGACTTTATTGAGAGATCTACATCTCCAATTGTCTCTCAAGCGAAAATCGTCCCCAAGCCAGGAGGAGAATGGCGTTTGACGATCAATTATGCCCGTGTGAATAAGGTGCTAGAGGAAGAGAGAAATCCTCTGCCGACCTTAGAAGAGGGCAGAAGAGTGCTGCGGAATGCTAAATTCTATTCGGTCATTGACCTTAAGAACGGCTTCTGGCAGATACCACTGGACGAGAAATCCAGATGGCTGACTGCATTCGTGGTTGGTATGGAAATATACCAGTGGAAGGTGCTTCCGATGGGACTCAAACAGGCCCCGGGGCTCTTTCAGAAGGCGATGCAGAAGATGTTGAGTGGTCAATATGACGACCAGTCGGAGGATGGTTTTAAGAGAAGGACAGAAGGCGGCAGCCCATAACTGCCCCTTACTGGCACATCCGGGTCGACAAAGAACTCATTGGTTCATAGCGAGGCGATTTTGGTGGAAAGGAATCAAGGAGGAGATAGACAGAGAAGTAGACGCATGTATCCCATGCAAAACCACAAAAACACCGTTGAAGGCGAATTTCGGCCTGATCGGTACATTCCCGTTACACGCCGGGATGTTTGAATTCTTACACATCGATCATGTGGGACCTTTCCCCGAATCGGCCGAAGGGTACAAATACCTTCTTACTGCGATAGATCGAGCCACCAATTATGTCTGGGTTGTTCCTGTTAAGGACGTTACAGGCAAGACAACTGCGGAGGCTCTGATCGACAGGATCGTCTCGCAGATCGGAGTGCCTAGAAAGAAATGTTCTGATCGAGGTTCTGACTTTAATAATGAAGTCATCGACAGACTATCTAAGTACTACGGGATGAAATGGCAATATGTTACTGCCTATAACCCGAGAGCGAATGGCAAGATCGAGCGGGTACATAGACCTCTCAAAGCCTCGCTTAAGATGTACTGTATGAAGAAGGAGAATCAGAGAGCCTGGGTGGAGGCAGCACCTTCATTTGCCTTTGCAATGAACTGTCTACCTTCATCGGCATTAGGAGGAGCCAGGAGCTCAGTCTCGCCATATCAATTGGTTTACGGCCGAGAGCCTAATATCCCAACCTCGCTTCTGCATCCAAAGGACACTTGGGCAGATGAGGATGAGTTGTTCGGGATGAGGCTAAGAGCGAAGATGGAGGCGGAGCAAATAGTTGCGGCGCACAGGGAGGCGGAGCGCAGAAAGACTGATGCACAAGGAGTGCGACAAGCGCACTTAGATCAAGTCCGTTTCCGGGTTGGGGATATTGTACTCCTGTACCATCCTCAAGTACCCAAGGGGGTTAGCTCTAAGCTGTTTACCCACTGGAAAGGACCATACCAGATTATGGAGCAGATGGGACCTCTGAACTATAAGATCAGGGGTAGAGGGAAGGTGCAAATTGTGAATGTTCGAAGGCTGATCAAATATGACCCCTTCTTACTCGAGGATGAATCCGCTGAGGAGGCGTTGAAACGGATGAAGGAGGATTTCAAAGAGGTACCGCCTATCAGTAAGGAGGATACCTTAGAGGAGGAGAATGCCTATCGGCCACCTGTCTCGGAGAAGGAGGAGACCGAGAAGGAGAGCAAGGAAGACTCAAGCCGCAAAAGCGCGGCGGGGACTCAGTCTAAGGCCCCCATAGTCCGCGGCGGTACAAAGGAGAAGTTCACGGAGGCGCAGAGGAGGAGAGCGCAAAATGACCTTATCTTCGACCAACCGAGGAAGGTGGCGAGATCGACGCGAGCGACGGATGTCCATGGATTAGGAGAAGAGAAGGACACTAACCCAAACGCGGGTAATGTGGACATTCGACATGCGCGATGGAAGGAAGGCGAGGCGATTGCGACCATCAAGTGGGTCCGAGACGCTTTTTATCTGTTGAGACCGGCAGAATCTCATGTTGCCGATGACACTCTCTCAGATCTTTATCTCATGCGAGCTGTGGCGGTCCCGCAGACTACACGGGCAGCGCGGACATCGAAGAGATCCTCAGCAGCAAAAACGATACAACCGGTACTCCATTTCTGGAGAAGCATGGACCCTGTTGAGGATCCAAAAGCTAGACAATACCGGTATACAAAGACGCGAAAGATCTCGAGACTTGGGATGATACTATTACCCCTCGAGACAAAGACCACACTGCGTGGACTATTCAGTCACTGCCTAGGGGAGTGCTTGACATTCCTTTTGACTTATCATTGGGCGCCATCCCTAACAAAATGTGGGACATTCTTGAGGAGTCAAAGTTTGACTTGACTTTTGTTGGCGGCACGCCACCTGGCAAAGGGGTTCGCGCAAGGCGACGAAGGCAGTAAGTTACATTTTTTTCTTTTATCACGCGTCGGACATTGAAAGCTGCATGTGGATTAATCTCATAGTGCCCATGTCAGATCATGTCTTATTAAGATATTTTTATACCATTGTTGTTACTTGGCATTTTTATCGCAACATATGAGTGCGAAGGTCAATCGGCAAATGGATACGACACCGTAGAAGGGGATCGCTTGTGAGTTTAGCGATGGTGTTCCTGGTACGACCCTGCTTCAAGTATCCAGGGTGATGTTCTCAATAAATGTTCTCATAGTAGACATATTAAATATTTTTTCTTTGGATATACTTAATATCGTCATACCAGCACGGTCCGTCTCTACTTGTGTCGGTTTATCGCATGGTCGGGTTCACTCACACCGGCTTTGGATATAGTTATTAGGACTGGCCCCCTAGTACTATATTAAGGTAACTGATTGAAAACAAGGGTATGTTATTAAAAGACAATGTATTTACTGATCGGAAGTGTTTTTAGAGAAGGAGAAAAAATGATAATGCTGCTTTTATTTTAATAGTAATACTATTTGTTCTTGACATACTGCCTCAGGATTAAGTTACGGGGGGGACAACGAGTGTGGAAGGAAGAGTTTTTTTATTTATTTACAAAAAATGACGCTAGAGATTTACAGTTGACGCGTGTCTGGTGTATGCGTTTTATTTATCCACTGCACCGTCTATCCGTGGGTTAATGCACTTAGTTGCAACACCCCGTAGCGTTTGTGCAGAAAAGAAATCAGCAGCTATATGACGAAAATATTGCATATTTCCGTCATAAAAACGGGAAGGGGTACTGTAGGCATCACCCCCCGGATAGCCGGTAAAAAGTACAGTTTTTCGGGTGTCAGGTGCACCTAGTTTTTTTCCCAGTATTTCAATATCGTTTGGCCGGATTTGACCTAATGCCATTTTAACCTTGGTCTGTGGCCGCTTTCTTTTTCGGCTTCACTGAGCTAATATAAAGAGACACCATTCTCCTTTGGGGGATTTGTGTCTGGTTGTATTACCGACTTTTTATCGAGCTATCTTCAGGGATTGTAACAAATAATAATAATAATAATAATAATAATGATAGTAATATTAATAATAATAATAATAATAATAATAATAATAATAATAATAATAATAATAATAATAATAATAATACTATATCTGAGGCGTACTGATGCAGCTAATGGCATATCCTCAACGGACATAAGCCTCCAATACCCTTGTTCGAGGTCCTCCACCCCCCCCCCCCATGTCAGTCTCTCGCCTGATGATCGGGGCCACCGATGGAGCTCCTGAGGGCAAGACTGCACTAAGCCGAGGTTATTCCGCAGTCCCAGCAACCTCTTGCAAATAATAATAATAATAATAATAATAATAATAATAATAATAATAATAATAATAATAATAATAATAATAATAATAATAATAATAATAATAATAATCATCATCATCATAATAATAATCATCATAATAATAATAATTATAATAATAATCATAATAATAATCATAATAATAATAATAATAATAATAATAATAATAATAATAATAATAATAATAATAATAATAATAATAATAATAATAATAATAATAATAATAATTATTATTATTATTATTATTATTATTATTATTATCATCATTATTACAACTAAACATTCGACAATCTTGGGGGTATCCCTTTTTCCGAAATTTTCCATGAAGTATATGGACTTTTTTGAAAACGTGTGGAAATGAAAGGAAATCAATTCACTGATTGCAGAACATATAAAAATAATATTAAAATATGTTTTTATTAATTGTAATACACTTTAACTTCATCTTCAGAGGTGGGCAGGAACCGGTCCGACACGGTAATTTTTCTACTTTTTCGTAGTCCCGGCTACCATGAATCTATGATGATAACAATGCCGAACATGCAGAATTTGCTTTTACTGTTTATTCTTGCTTATATTAAGCATTTTACTATATTAAGACATGGTTTTACCTTCAAAAAATTCTGTTTGCCCGCTGTGACGTACGCTGGTACGTAGAGGGGGGGGGGGGGGGGGGTGGGGGGGGGGAATGGGTCGGAGGGAGGACGCTTCACATCAGATTCTGGTGCATTATCAGAGTTAAACAAATTTCTAATTTCAGTTTTTAGAAGAAGCGTTACAGTTGCAGTTGCCCTAGACAAAAACCATTATGAAAAAGTCGGACCCAGAAAAATTCATTCAAAAAAAATAATCACATACGACCACGTCCACGTCCACGTCCACGTCCACCCGCAGCACGACGTGCGCGGCGACGTCCGCGCAAACGGATTCCTGAGTTACGCATTCTCCAACTTGCGTCGGAGCGATCTGAATCATCTACAATATGGATAGCATCATGTTAAGGAGGAGAAGAACAAGAAGAAGAAGAAGAAGAAGAAGAAGAAGAAGAAGAAGAAGAAGAAGAAGAAGAAGAAGAAGAAGAAGAAGAAGAAGAAGAAGAAGAAGAAGAAAACTAATACCATGCTTTTCTTCCTCTGAACCAGAAGATCGATCAGACGATGAGTCAGTTGATGAACTGGAAGATGAAGTATCAGATAAGTCATCCTCTGAATCTGCCACTGGTTCTGCAGGCTGAGCAGCACCAAGCTTTTCTTCCTCAGGGAACCCACAGTCGCATCGTTCGAAATGGTTCCACGCTTGTTCAATAAGCTCTGCCTTCTTGAACTGTTTCCGATCGGAGTTTTGCGTTGCAACACCATGCATTCTCATCCATGATTTCAATTCGCTAACTACCATCTGCTTGGACGCAAATTGCTTTTTTTCCTCTGACGATCTTAGCAACGTGAGAATTTTCCGCCAAGGCTCAGAAGCATTTCCAAATGCTAAATCCTGCTCCTGCTTTTCTTCGCTAGTAAGCTGTCTTGCACCACGCCATCTCGGGTGAGCTGGAGGACGTCCTTCATTAACAAAATAAGTGAGTGGTAAGGACAGCAGCTCTTCATCGGTCAAACGCGTAAGTGCGTTCATTTTCTCCTGTCGTTCTTGAGGCAACTCCATCCAATTTACAGGTAGCTCGTCGATCAATCGAAATTCTGCTCTCCATTCCTTGCCTTTTGCATCGACACAGGACATATGAGCAGGACGGCCGGGCAGGCCGCCTTCGAAGTAATCTCCATCCACCTCTACTCTGGTCAAATTTCCACCTGCTAACATTTCCTCCACATGTGCTCGCTCATCCGGCCCTAGGTATTTAGTAGCCAAAGCACGAATATCCTTCTTCAGGCGCGGATTGACGAAGTAGCCGACTGGAAGCTTGGGAGGCATGTCGGTCGCTGTCATAAATAGAGAGAGAGATAGATAGATAGAACGAGAGAAAGAGATATATATATATATATATATATATATATATATAGAGAGAGAGAGAGAGAGAGAGAAAGAGAAAGATAGATAATATTATTACCGGGGCGTCCGATAAACAAATTGATCGGTTCTCCTCTGGGATCATCACGCACTCCATGAAAATCCTGTGCGTCTCCCCAAGTAGCGATCTCTACAGTCGGCAAAGCGTCAGGATCTTTCTTGGTGATTCTATATGCCAAGGGTTTGTTGTAGTTTTTGAAACTCTTGTTCATACACGGGCTAAAATGAGTCATCCAGTCGTAGTTACATCCGAGAACAACCAGCACATGCCTCTTCTTGTGCTGCTTCTTGAATGCAAGAATGAGCTTTAATAACGCTTGAGCGATGTTAGTTGTCAGGAAGGTGCTCTTCCACCCGATATCCATAACTCGAAATTCCTGATCATCTCCATCGTGCCCGTGCCCTGGTGGCTTGCGATGTGACTCTACTTGGAAACGGATTCCTCTGTCAACGACATTGAGCCCAAGGAAACCCAGCATCGCCCACGCGGTGTTATCACCAGCTCCGTCCCACTCAAGATATAATTTCCACGCTTGCATTGTGCGAGGGTTCCAAAGTTGCCAATGTAAAAGTGCGGCAAGCATAGTAATGTTGCTGTTCGCGCCGTGTTCTACCGCGCCTTCAAGGTACGTCAGAATAAAATGCGTATCGGTAGTGTAGCAGGTATTGATTCCAACGCAAAGGCGAAACACAATTTTTCCTTTGAAATCTTTCGCGGCGCGGCGGCAAGATGGGATCTTCACTGGCGGTTTCATATCGGCTGATATGACTGTGGCAGCAAAATCTGCTGGTGCTGCCTTCTTGCGCTGCATGCTGGCAACGCGGCACGCCCTGTGAATTTTGTGATGAAGCCTGCTACGGCGACGCCATTCTTGAGCTTCTACTTCAGTCCTGAAACCGTTAGAATGATCAGCAGCAAGCTCTGTGCAGATCTCGCATTTTGAGAAATCTCCTTCTGCAAAACAAACCTGTAATAAGTAATGATAACGAAAATATGCATAATACCTCTGACAAACTTGACGTGCGGAAAATCCATGCGCCAAACTTTGTTGATCGTATTGTCTGTCGGAGGATTATTTGGATCAACTCGTTTCGAACAACCAAACCGAAGGCACATATCTTTCCAATTCTCGCGAACATAGTTTTGGACTCCTGCGTCCTGAGCCATTTCTTGCATCCTCCATATTCCGTCGCTGCATATCTCCGGGTAACTCTCCATGAACTTCTCGCAGAGTAATACTGCTACCACATATTCTGTTTCAGGAACGGTTGAGTAGCTTTTTGTCAAAACCTTCGTGTTATTTGCAAGAAGTTTGTGTGCTCTTGACAAAACTTTATCACCGATCCCGTAGATACGCTGCCAGGCTACTTTGCACACAGCCTCCGTTAAATACATATACTGAAACGATCCAGTTTTTGTTTGAAACGATTCAAGCTGCGAAGCTGCCCAAGAATAAAGCTCACTGAGAGACGATGACGCATTCTTCGCTATCGTGTAAAGCACATCACGCGTGTCGATAAATGAATAACACTTCCACTTTTTGCAGCAGACAGACTTAACTTCCCTGTCCAAGTCGGCGAAGGTAATCCCCAACAGTTTTTGGAGCGCAGACGGTCTCTGAAGCTTCACTGCACCTTTCGTGCGACTTTTCATCGTGTAGGGGCGCGTTGGATTCTTACGTGGTCTGCTGTAAGGAATTGGTGATAATCTCATGATGTTATACAACAGCTCATTCGATTCCATAAGCTCGTCGAAGTTCAATCGAAGCTCGTTGGATAATTCCGCATCGTCCACGCCGACCAGAGGAGGAAGCAATCCAGGGTTGATAGATGCAGCATCACCGTTTGAATCCGTATCTGAACACTCTTCGTCGACGTTCTACGCAAACAAGATCGCTTATGAACATTAACCAGCATGAACATAGACAGGTAGAGAAAAAAAATTACCATGGAGCCAGTAGGAAGATATAGTCTAGAGCTGCTGCAGCTACTAACATCATATCCTGTAGTGACAGTAGAACTGTCTGACTGTTTCCAGCTGTCGAGGTTAGCATCAACGTCAGGAACACCTGCCTGTAAAAAAGAATCTTCTCAGTAATAATTTTCATTTATTTATTTTTTACCTGTGCATCACTCAAGCTTGATTTTTCTGTGATGACTGTAATGTCCGAGCTTTCCCTGGGCAGAAGCGTGCGGCGACTATCTGAAATTGAGGACACGCTGTCGAGAAGCTTCCTCTTTTTTTCCGGCGGAATAGATGATGACCTGGAGAGCGGTTGCTTTCCATCAGAACTAATACTGCTGACCGACGCTAAAAGTTCAACCTTTGCTTCATGAAGCAAGGAAATTGACTTAAGTGGAAGCGGATGTTCTTTCTCAGGAACGATGAAACATACATGACCAATGTCAGTCTCGAACAGGAAAACTGGGATTTTAGCTCCTTCCTTGGCAGCCTCTTTCAACCAGACCGGATGTGCATCGCTTGGCAGCGTAGCTATCTCTAGGTCTGGATTAGGTGCATAGCTGAGCAAAATCTCTTGATCTTTCGATATTGCGGTGGTGACAGTCACAATAGGAGTACCCTTGCTGACCTGACATTATTTACAACAATATTTATAGAAAAAATACAACACACGTAACAAAAACTTACATTGCATGGATGTATGTAACAACTAACATAATTTACCTTCACGTTCGGTCGGCAAGTGTCATCGTCGAGCTTGTTGAACCCTTGCGATGAAGAGTTGATGAGATGCATTGCATTCCTGCTCGATTCGTTAATGAATTTAATTGGATGCATCCCTGTTTGCAGGGAACTCCCAATTTTCATAGTGAAATGATCAGAAAATGCAGCATGATCTGCAGCACGCAAAGACTTTCCTCCTGGTTCGAGGAGCCCAAGCTGAAAAGAAGGAGGAAGGTATTTATCAGCAAAGACTCCGTAGCCGCCACCACGGTGTGCCACATATATCGGCGCCTTGCTAGCCCTCAGCATGGCATACCTAAAGTTTGAAATACACATGAAAAAAATGGCAGCGCTTCCCGTTAGAGGGAATCACTAAAAAAAAAAAGGACAGAGAAAGGCTCACTGATAGAAGGCCACACACACTAGCTAGTTATACTAAAGCTAGTATCTATACTCCCCTCTTTAAACTATGCTATATAATAATAATAATAATAATAATAATAATAATAATAATAATAATAATAATAATAACAATAATAACAATAATAATAATAATAATAGATGTATCAGTCAATTGGCCTTTGATCCTGTCGGACATGTGCCTCCATTGGTAGCACGGGGCCGTTCGGTGACGCGGCTCCGCTCCAAAGACTCAATAATAATAATAATAATAATAATAATAATAATAATAATAATAATAATAATAATAATAATAATAATAATAATAATAATAATAATAATAATAATAATAATAATAATAATAATAATAATAATAATAATAATAGTGCTTCTCAGTCAATGGCGAATGCATTTCTGCACATGTGCCTCCATCGTCTCACCCGTGAGGGGAGTACGAAGATTTGACGATAGGCTCTACTGACACCCCCGCAAGGCAGCTCCAAGCAACAATAATAATAATAATAATAATAATAATAATAATAATAATAATAATAATAATAATAATAATAATAATAATAATAATAATATATTGAAGAGGAAATGCAAAATCATGCCGGTCAGTTTCACAAACTTTTGTGCAGAGTTTTTTCCACAGATTGTTGTGTACAGAAGAAAAGAATAGCATTCCCGCTCATTCTGAGCTGGGAAAAGAGCGGGAATGCTGTTACATCTTCTCGTAATGTCATGCTCTTAATAAAATCTCTGCACAAAAGTTTGCAAAACAGCAGTCCGAAAACGAGTTTCATCGAATTGCTGGTTTGTGAAAAATAGATTAAGCTGGGTCGTGCAATGTTAGGAAATGACATTTATAGCTTCAACAAACACGTTATAGCAGAAACATGCAAGGGATGACATGAGTTGAGAGTACGTAGGAAGGAAATGCAAAATCATGCCGGTCGGTTTTCACAAACTTTTGTGCAGAGTTTTTTCCACAGATTGTTGTGTACAGAAAAAAAGAATAGCATTCCCGCTCATTCTGAGCTGGGAAAAGAGCGGGAATGCTGTTACATTTTCTCGAAATGTCATGTTCTCAATAAAATCTCTGCACAAAAGTTTGCAAAACAGCAATCCAAAAACGAGTTTCATCGAATTGCTGGTTTATGAAAAATAGATTAAGCTGGGTCGTGCAATGTTAGGAAATGACATTTATAGCTTCAACAAACACGTTATAGCAGAAACATGCAAGGGATGACATGAGTTGAGAGTACGTAGGAAGGAAATGCAAAATCATGCCGGTCGCTTTTCACAAACTTTTGTGCAGAGTTTTTTCCACAGATTGTTGTGTACAGAAAAAAAGAATAGCATTCCCGCTCATTCTGAGCTGGGGAAAGAGCGGGAATGCTGTTACATCTTCTCGAAATGTCATGCTCTTAATAAAATCTCTGCACAAAAGTTTGATAATAACACGACCCTTTTTCCACACGTTCAAATTTCAGACCGGCCCGAGAAAAATTTTAAGGTTGAAGGCGCTGACTGGTAGTTATGTCTTTGGAATTCAACTCATTTTGCTCGTTTGTCAACGTGTAGGATCACTTTCTGACTCTGGCATGTCTACGAAGCACATTGCCAAGACTCTGCAAGCCATTCTCAAAAATTCGCGTGGGGAATTGTTCCTTAAAATCAACGGATCTGCAGACGTGCTGCCCTTTGATTGTGTGGAGATTCCCCACGCCGTCTTTTGCAAGCATGATCTGGTATATGCTTGCTCACTTACTTACTTACTTATTTATTTAATGTGCAACATGCAGGGCAAAGGCGATTTGGAGGAGTTGGTCCGCGGCTTCAGCTACACCTGGAATGCACAAGGTATTATGTATGTATGTATGTATTTATAATGCATGCATCGTAGGGATCCTGCTCAAGAATAAGCCTGTGCCCTGGGACGACGGATTGGGAGAAGCTCCTCCCGCAAAAGGCAGAAGAGACAGGAGAAGGAGAAGGAGAAGGAGAAGAAGGAGAAGCAAAAAAAGAAGGACAAAGGGAAGGAGAAGGAGAAGGAGAAGAAGAAGGAGGAGGAGAAGAAGAAGAAGGAGGAGAAGAAGAAGAAGAAGGATGAAAAGGAGAAGAAGGAGGAGGAGAAGAAGAAGAAGGAGGAGGAGGAGGAGGAGAAGAAGAAGAAGAAGGAGGAGGAGGAGAAGAAGAAGAAGAAGGAGGAGGAGCAGAAGAAGAAGAAGAAGAAGGAGGAGAAGAAGAAGAAGAAGAAGAGGGAGAAGGAGGAGGAGGAGGAGGAGAAGAAGAAGAAGAAGAAGGAGGAGGAGGAGGAGGAGAAGAAGGAGGAGGAGAAGAAGAAGAAGGAGGAGGAGGAGGAGAAGGAGGAGGAGAAGAAGAAGAAGAAGAAGGAGGAGGAGGAGAAGAAGAAGAAGGAGGAGGAGGAGAAGAAGAAGAAGGAGGAGGAGGAGAAGAAGAAGAAGGAGGAGGAGAAGAAGAAGAAGGAGGAGGAGGAGAGGAAGAAGAAGAAGGAGGAGAAGGAGGAGAGGAAGAAGAAGGAGGAAGAGGTGAGGAAGAAGGAGGAGGAAGAGAGGAAGAAGATGGAGGAGGAGGAGAGGAAGAAGAAGGAAGAGGAGGATGACCAGCTGAGTGGGTTTCCTCCTCTGGATTCGGGGAAGGTTCGCGTGTGGGCCCACAAAGGAATTTTCACATTCCTATCCGGATTAGATTATCAAGACTGGTATTATTATTATTATTGTTATTATTATTATTATTATTATTATTATTATTATTATTATTATTATTATTATTATTATTATTATTATTATTATTATTATTATTATTATTATTATTATTATTATTATTATTATTATTATTATTATTATTATTATTATTACTGGATACTGTAGCATAGTTTACAGAAAGGAGTTAGTTACTAGCTTTAGTATAGTTAGCTAGTGTGTGTGGCCTTCTATCAGTGAGCCTTTCCCTGTCTTTTTTTTTCGAGTATAATCCCTCTAACGGGAAGCGCTGTCATTTTTTTTAATTTCATACTGTTATTATTATTATTATTATTATTATTATTATTATTATTATTATTATTATTATTATTATTATTATTATTATTATTATTATTATTATTATTATTATTATTATTATTATTATTATTATTATTATTATTATTATTATTATTATGATTATTATTTTATTTTTATTATTATTATTATTATTATTATTATTATTATTATTATTATTATTATTATTATTATTATTATTATATTATTATTATTATTATGTGGCACCGCGATAGCCCAGTGGTTAAGGTCTACCATCTGGGACCTGTCGCCAGTTCGATTCCCGTCGGTGCCAGTATTTTCAAAGGATATTTTCTTTGAAAGTATTGGTCTGTCTGGAAGGCTTGGAGCTGCCTTGCGGGGATGTCAGTAGAGCCTATAGTCAAATCTTCGTACTCCCCTTGCGGGTGAGACGATGGAGGCACATGTGCAGAAATGCATTCGCCATTGACTGAGAAGCACTATTATTATTATTATTATTATTATTATTATTATTATTATTATTATTATTATTATTATTATGGACACCGTGATAGCCCAGTGGTCAAGTTCTACCATCTGGGCCCTGTCGCCAGTTCGATTCCCGTCGGTGCCACCAGTATTTTCATTGAACATACCGGTCCGTCTGGAAGTGTTGGAACTGCCCTTGCGGGGGTGTCATTAGAGCCTATCGTCAATTCTTCGTACTCTCCTCACGGGTGAGACGATGGAGGCGCATGTGCAGATTTGCATCAGCCATTGACAGAGAAGCACTATTATTATTATTATTATTATTATTATTATTATTATTATTATTATTATTATTATTATTAGCTTTTTCTTCTGTTCCTCTTTTATTATTATTTATTATTATTATTATTATTATTATTATTATTATTATTATTATTATTATTATTATTATTATTATTATTATTCAGCCCAATGGCCTCAAGGCGTTAAACTGTGACGCTAACTCATAACCCTTTGGTGGTAGATGCTGGGGAGGAGGGTCGTTGCGCGCGTAAAAGATCTTAAACTCCGCATATGCTGGTTGATAGCCCAGGACCCAGCAGACACCAGATTGTTATGGGTGGGGTTTTGAGGCAGCTCTAGCAACCGCGCTTGGTGTATGCACTTGCACATTCGGTGACGTCTTGCAAGAGGTTGCTGGGACTGCGGAATAACCTCGGCTTAGTGCAGTCTTGCCCTCAGGAGCTCCATCGGTGGCCCCGATCATCAGGCGAGAGACTGACACGGGGGGGTGGAGGACCTCGAAAAAGGGTATTGGAGGCTTATGTCCGTTGAGGATATGCCATTAGCTGCATCAGTACGCCTCAGATATAGTATTATTATTATTATTTAGGGAGTACATAGGCCATCGGTCCCTTTCCATGGGCTGATTGGTATAAAGCTCCTAGATTAATGTTCTATGCCGTCACTTCCTTTATTCCACCGATTGGTGTGGAGACTTTCCTTATGGAATGGAGGACTGGATGCACATGGCCTTTTGGCTCAGCAATTGGCAGACGATACATATTATTATTATTATTATTATTATTATTATTATTATTATTATTATTATTATTATTATTATTATTATTATTATATTGTTATTATTATTATTCGATAGCATAGTTTAGAGAGGGGAGTATAGATACTTAGCTTTAGTATAGTTAGCTAGTGTGTGTGGCCTTCTATCAGTTATCAGTGAGCCTTTCCCTGTTTTTTTTTTCGAGTATATTTCTTCTAACGGGAAGCGCTGCCATTTTTTTTTAATTTAAACTCTCTTTTTATTATTATTATTATTATTCCTCTTTTGCTGCTGCTTTAATTAGCTTGCTCTTTAAGTTCACATCCGAGGACAACAAACATCGGGAGGGGGCGCTCGCGCTCGACGTTGCACTTACAAAGTACAACAATTTCGAACTGAAGGCGTCCACGCAAGTGGAGACATGTGAGGGTGAAACTTCACCTTGTGCTCCCGGGTCTTTTTCCCTATAAGTATGAAAGATTTTTATAAACTGATTGTTTATTTTTTATTTGCAGGCTCTTCATTGTCTTTCCCATTGGTTGGCGCAAGAAGACTCCTGCGCAAGTCAATCGAGGTACTGTATGTTTTTCAAAATTCACAAGCTGCACATATTTTTTATACTTGGATGTTGCAGGATCGAAGCGCTTCATTTTTGCTGCGCGCGAGGTCGACACTGACGGCGATGGCAAGGCTGACGAAATCCAATATCAGCTCATGGGTTTTTTTGGTTTTAACCTTAAACACTCTTGCATGCTTGATCCGTCGCCGATGGACTTCGAGAAGCAGGTGAAGCCCGCGTGGCTCCTCTACGTCGGTAACCCCACGAACCCGCCTATGATTTGCAACTGGCGGAAGCGGGAGCTTTTGCTTCTGTACGAAGCAAACAAGGTCATTTCTTCTTCTTCTTCTTCTTCTTCTTCTTCTTCTTCTTCTTCCTCTTCTTCTTCCATTTTTCTTTTTCTTCTTCATATACATGTTATTATTCTTTTTCTCCACCAGCTCCATCTTTTTTTTTTTTTTTTGTTTTTTTTTTTTTTGTTTTGTTTTTGTTTTTGTTTTTTTTGGCATCTTCCTTTTCTTTATTTTGCATATTTACTGCATGCTCGCCTGAAACGTTAGAAGAAGAATCAAAAAAAGGGCCCGACTGAGCCTCGCTCTTCGGGCAGGCCAAAAAAACTGAGATTCGGTAGCAACATTGTATGTAATGAAAAATGAAGGATGTATGTAATATTGTTTGGTTCTTTGTGCAGAATCCATCGACGTCGACGATGTTCCAGACGTTCCAGACGTCCCTGAAGAAGAAGAGACCCCTGAGCCTCCTATGCCTAAGGGGTCCAGCAAGAAAAAGCCAGGTACTAGCAAATTTCATCTTTTTTTGTGTGCTTTTTTTTCAGTGTTTCTAATTTCTGACGTGACTAGGCAAGCCGAAGTCCAAAAAGCCCGCGGTCGACGCTGATGAAGTGGACATGTCGTTGGAGGTATAATCTTTCCTACTCCTTCTTCTTCTTTTTCTTTTTTTTTGTGAGGGGGGGGGCCCCGGGGGGGGGGGGGTCAAAAGGTCTCTTTGGGCGCCGCAGCATATAGTTTAGAGAGGGGAGTATAGCTACTAGCTTTAGTATGGCTAGCTAGTGTGTGTGGCATTCTATCAGTGAGCCTTTCCCTGTCTTTTTTTTTTCCGAGTATAATCTCTCTAACGGGAAGCGCTGACATTTTTTTTTCAAACTTTATTATTATTATTATTATTATTATTATTATTATTATTATTATTATTATTATTATTATTATTATTATTATTATTATTATTATTATTATTATTATTATTATTATTATTATTATTATTTAGGGAGTACATAGGCCATCGGTCCCTTTCCATGGGCTGATTGGTATAAAGCTCCTAGAGTGATGTTCTATGCCGTCACTTCCTTTATTCCACCGATTGGTGTGGAGACTTTCCTTATGGAATGGAGGACTGGATGCACATGGCCTTTTGTCTCAGCAATTGGCAGGAGATATACTATTATTATTATTATTATTATTATTATTATTATTATTATTATTATTATTATTATTATTATTATTCTTTGTTGTTGTTGTTGTCGTTGCTGTTGGTTTGTTCTGCCACTGCCTTGTTCGCAAGAAATGAACGACTTCTTTCAAAACAACGGCGACCGGTATTGTATTCAGGGTAGTTCGTCCGCCGGCGTGTCGAAAGAAGTCGTTCAGGATCTTGTGAACAAGGCAATGTCAGAACAAGCCGCATCCATTAAGGAAATGCTAGCAGAAGAAAGAAAGTTGAGAGAGGAGGAAAGGAAGAAAAAAGAAGCGCAAGATCGGAAGGAAAAAGAGGCGCAAGAGAAGCGACAACGGGAAGAGGAGAGAAGAAAGAGGAAGAATTCGAAGAAGGAGAAGGAGGAGGAGGAGGAGGAGGAGGAGGAAAGCTCAGAAGAAGAGAACGAGAGAGTGAAGAAGAAGATGAAGAAGAATAACAAGAACAAGAAAAACTATGATGATAATGATAACAACAACAACAACATCAGCAACAACAACAGCAACAACAACAACAACAACAACAAAAATAGTAAGAGCGAGAGAGAAAGCTTGCTGGAGGATCTCATCGCGCGGATGGCAGCTGGCGCTCTGTCTGCTGGTAACTCACCTTCCACCCCCCAACGCGGCACCGGTCTCACCGCTCCCAGCTCACCTAACGCATGGGAGTTTGTTTTAGCATCGCTTGCGCTGACTCGGCGCTAACTTCAAATGCACGCACCAGGTAGTTTGCATAGCTTTCACTTTTCTCCTTCATCTGAAAGATGTTTGAATTTGTTTTGTGTTTTTTTTCTTTGTAGTAGTGTAGTATTAATCGTAATTTTTTGCACTGGCAGGTTTGTTATGATCGAAAGCGTGATTAAGAACGTTTGTCGCGTGCAAGAGTTAAACAAACTTCTAATTTAGTTAGTATGATATTACGGAGTTAGATTTATTATTTTTTTTAGTAATTAAAGAAATTTTGTTGTAGAATCTATGTATTTTGCGTGGCGACATCGCACTTCTCTTCCTCCCCCGTTCCCCCCTCCCCCCCCCCCCCGGGGGAAATTTATTGTAGGTAAAAGCAATGTTTATTATCATAATAAAGTAAAATGCTTAATGTAAACAAAGATAAACAAACTTAAAAGCAAATTCTGCATGTTGGGCATTGTTATCATCATAGATTCATAGTAGCCGGGACTATGAAAAAGGAGAAAGATTACCGTGTCGGACCGGTTCCTGCCCACCTCTGAAGATGAAGTTAAAGTGTATTACAATTAATAAAAACATGTTTTAATATTATTTTTATATGTTCTGCAATCAGTGAATTGATTTCCTTTCATTTCCACACGTTTTCAAAAAAGTCCATATACTTCATGGAAAATTTCGGAAAAAGGGATACCCCCAAGATTGTCGAATGTTTAGTTTTACTACTACTACTACTACTACTACTACTACTACTACTACTACTACTACTACTACTACTAGTACTAGTACTACTACTACTACTACTACTACTACTACTACCATTACTACTTCTACTACTACTACTACTACAACTACTACCATTGTTATCATTACTAGTACCATTATTATTATTATTATCATTATTATTATTATTATTATTATTATTATTATTATTATTATTATTATTATTATTATTATTATTATTATTATTATTATTATTATTATTATTATCATTGTTACCATTCAACACACAATAGATTACATGATGTAATCACCTATTACATTATTTATTAATGTGTCACATGATATAATTATGTTCCACACTAGACACATGTAATTCATGATATAATCATGTATTAGATGACAATTACATACAATAAAAAAATATATTACATAAGCATGATTTCTCACTCTGTTCGGGAGTTTTGTGTGAGAAGGCGTGCGAAATAAGAGATTGAGAGAAAGAAAGAAAGAAAGAAAGCTTTAAGCAGTTCATGCTTTGCGGTTCGTGTAGAGGTTAGTGGGGTGTGGCGGTGAAGCCAAGTGTCCGGTCACAGTATCAATAAAGAGACAAGTCTGAATGCAGAAACAATCTTTAATTAGTCATTGCTCTTTGTGAAAGGAAGGAAAAGTGACACGTCACTACTCAAAACTGGAACTACACTTCAGACATTCCAGAAAATAAGATGAATTACTTGATAAAGGCAATAGTATGGAAATACTAAAATTCAGGACTGAAATTAAGTAATAGTGAGAAAAAGGCAATTGATTGTATCCGTCTAACTTAGGATAAAATTATTAGTACTACTTGACTAAAACTGAATTTATAATTCTAATTCTATGGGAATAACGCACCCCCCGAAATCCAAATTTCATAACAGCGAAGTTAGGAAATGGATTTCCAATAGGATAATCTCATTAGAATTATTATTGTTGTCCATGGCTCTAGGACGGCTCATAATTCAGCAATATGTTAAAGTAACACACATATATAAATATGATAAGCATATGAAGCAAAAAGCAAACAACGCAAAATCAATCATATATCAGACAGTGTAACAAAACCAAACAGTACACAATGTAGATTAGTATGATTACTAACTTTAGAAAAAATTTGGTATGAGGATCAGAAAGGGCAGCCCAAGGGCCGATCAACTCCCTCATTCGTCATCTCCTCGTATGTATAGGAAAAGAAAAAGAATTAAAAATGATGACAAAG
Organism: Paulinella micropora; assembly: GCA_019918135.1. NCBI lineage: Eukaryota > Cercozoa > Imbricatea > Euglyphida > Paulinellidae > Paulinella > Paulinella micropora. The sequence continues at coordinate 12,637 of WBZZ01004086.1, read as the reverse complement.
ACATATTAGACGCTCTCCACAGTCACTAGCTCTCACGCTTACTAGATTGCTCACGCTATCACACACCCCCCGAGCTCTATGACCATATGCTATCATAATCATTACATAAGTCGCTCACAATCATCAATTCTATCTTTATTAGTTCTTCATGCTCTCTAATGACTAGTTATGTTCTAACTATCAACGTAAACTGAAATAGTGCAGGTAGTCTGAACTTCACTCAACGTTAGATCAAAGAATAAGCCAATGAATAACTATATGCAGATAAAACCATGCAATGCAAGCAAAAAATGTAAGATAAATGATAAAAGGAACATAATGAGTCAACACACAACGCGTTGGGGTACGGAGCATAGTAATAAGTGACTGTATATATAATATTGCCATAAAACAAGCAAAACACGCAACACGCATACAACAACATTAACACATCTCCCCACTCTCTCGCAATGACTCTCACTCTCACTCCCTCTAGTTTCCGAACCTCAACTACTTTTTGTTTTCGTTTTAGTTCACTATGAGGTCGTGATGGTTCTGAATCTTGCGATTGTAATGGTAGTTAGTGTGCTTGTCGTGTTATATCTCAATACGTCTATTCTTTGTCAGTAATATCACCGCCTCCGCTCAGCCTACCATCGCACTCTAGGCTTTACGGGCTATCAGCTAATTTGACTTCGCCTGTCAACAGCTAATATCTCTACGACTCACATCATCATCAGCTATTTCTATGTTCGCTGTAGCTAAGCACCCCCCCATCTCTATACACAACTATTACTGCTGGCCAAGTATGTATGAGTTACAACATCGACAAAGCTATGAGTAAAACGACAACGTCACACAAACAGACATCGATAATGATAACACATTGAAAAATATGTTCTGCAGCATATATATATATAGTGTGAATGAGGGTAATGTGTATGGTGTAACAAATATACGTCGCAGATGACAAATGTATACCACGCACATTAAAACAATGAGCTACAAATACCAATAGCATAGAAAATGCTTAAGTCACAACATAGAATAGCAGTACCAACACAGGGAACAGCAGAAAACGACGCAAAAATGTACAAGGCATTATGACTTGAGAATATAGCATGGTCTCATAAAATGAGTCCTCTATGCTCACTAGCCACGGTGTACCTTACTCGCTAGTTCTCGCACTCCCTAAAACTCTCTGGCAATACTATTCTCACGGACATGGTGTAAATGAACAAGGTCACTGGGCATGAAGAACTCTCGTGCTTCTCTCTCGCGCACTCACACTCGTTCTCATTACGCCCTCACCACCACATCGCTTGCACTAGCGCTCATCACACGCGATCGCTCGCCCTCGCATGCTTCTCACTCGCGCTCTCTCGTCCTCACTTGCCTTGCTCGCTCGCACTTTTGTGCTCACTCGCGCTCGCCTTTCTCACACTACTCACCCCCTTTTTACCTCATATACTTGCTAAGGTGGTAAAAATATATATGTGCATGGTCATGAAGCCATTAACATACACGACAACAACAATCAAGATATGACGCAGTTATCACGCAAATACTCCATCAAAACCAATCATAAGTGTCATATAAAAGGGATAAGAGTAAAGCAAATCATCCACAAGCAGTAAGCTTACACATAATACAAAACAAGTGATACGACAAACAAATGGCACTATGGCACGAAAACACTGTAGACACTGTCGACTCTCGATGCTACTAGGAACACTCTGTCCTGCTGCCTATACAGGTTCTTTTGCAACTCTATGTGCTCAACCTAACAATAATTAAAAGGCAGGAATACTCTCTCCTCTCGGCCGTACTCTCTAATGCGGGCTTCACACCCTCGACGAAAAACCTGTGGGGAATATGCTCTCACCTGTCTCTCATGGTGTGGTGCTCTCAGGCGGGTTACCCTAGGACTCACACTCTGGAGCCCTAGCCCTTACCTCTAAGCATACCCTCTCTCTGACTAGTCACTACGTCGTGTCTGTCTATGAAAGAACAGAAATAGCATGAGAACACTACGCTCCCACACACTCACTAGCTTTACGTGACACGAGAATTTCCTCAAGTCGCTGCACATCGCTACGTGAACGCGGTATTCTTCTAACCATGTACTTCAAAATTCAAAAATGACTAGTTTCACGCCTAGCAAATCCATCATTCTGCGGTAATCCCTAGAAGATACTCACATTGTCACAGATGCACACACTACGCTATATCCCGAAAAATGAAGTATTACCCAGAAATCATAGCATCGACCCACAAACAAAATTAATGATCATAGAGTTGAATGTCGCTCACGATACACATACACAGTATATGTCGCTTTACCATCACACATGTTATGCGCGAAATGGAACACAACATTCTCACTCTCTCCGTCGACAACATCACCTCTATGTCGCTCACGATACACGCACACAGCATATATCGTTTTACCCTCACGCATGTTATACGCAAACGTAATATATGCACATGTTATACGCAAACGTAATATATGCACATGTTATACGCAAACGTAATATACGTGGAACACGACATAATCACAAATATGTGTCACGAATTGGTTGTTCGTAACACTCAACCATACATTGACGGCACTCATACAATGTGTCCAGAAGACAGGCAACATAGGTTATACTCGTCAGATGAACACAAGGAAAGGTCAAAGACATACAATGATACATATGAAGACTCACACGAATGCGTATGTGACACATGTACCAAGGTGGACAAATAGAATAAATATGTGAACACGAATCAAACTCCTGCATCCACGCACAACTGATTCAAACATCCACAGCACTAACGCAACATCAAAGCGCTCATTATTCTCGCTCATGAGACACTAATCCTTTCAGCTTAGCTAGCACATCACACACTCTTAGCCGCAATAATGCCAAACTCTCTCGAGCACTCTTCTAGCGACCAATCACTGACTCGCTCTGTGCTAACTTAGCCTACTATCTCTGTACTGTCACTCCTCTACCTCATCTCTGTCCTCACTCTCGTCGCCGCCTCAAAGCACATATCACATTACATGTCATGCGTTTGGTCAACACGTAGTTCAAACTAAGACAAGTCGCACAAGTCATATGGGCATACAGGATGAAAAGAGAAAATGAAACTCTATCCAAACCCATTCATGCAGTCACACACAATTTATACAACATCTCGTCAGAACATAAGTAAAAACAATCGAAAAACGACTCTGTGTTATCTCACACTCCCTATTACCGGTTATCGACTTGACAGGATGTACTAACTTGATGTCATGGGTTCCTAGCTAAGTCTCTAGTCGACCCGCTATCCTAGACTATCGTGTTCTTACTGTCTCTCCCCCCTTCCCACCTAACACTAGTGCATAGTTCTGTTTGCTATTCTGGTGTTTTGATGGTGCTGGGGCTAATGGTTGGTGGACCATTTATGACCAAACAATTATAACGATAGACGACACGCATGCTTGGCACAGTTGTGTAACCATGACACCACACACCATGCACTCGGCTATGAAACAACACAAGAAAACAAGGACTACATGTAAACATAAAGAAAACAGCAACGCAACGCGCGTACAATGCATTCGTAAGTGTCATACATGTAACAATGATAGTAGAGACACGGATCATACATCGCACACATCCGTACAGCACAAAATCACACAACACACTAATACAATTCAGCAACACCATAACAGTGGATTCTATCACAGTCGCTCTTCTCTCTCCTTCGTCAGCTCTACTCACGACCACTAACAGTGTGTCTCCTCTCTCTATAAGCTAAAAGCTATACTCGCGTCTTACGCACACCATCACGCTAGCTGCTCGTCATTCATGGTGCACGCACGCATTAGTCTCACGCAGGCTTACTATCTCTCTCATGCTAATCACTCTTGAGCCTCACTTACTCACTCTCTCTGGCTCCTCTATCATAGCATTTACTCTGCCTGCTGCTCTGCCTGCTCTCTCTCTCTCTCTCTCTCTCTCTCTCTCTCTCTCTCTCTGTTGGTTTATACTGTTTCAATCAACACAACACAGCACGATAATCGCAAAATAGCACCAAGCAAGCAAGCACTCACCATATCATGTAAATCAGGATACATAAAGGTTCATACACTTATAGTGTAATCATATTATGATGTTCATCCATCAGCATCACATAAAGATATAATGCAAACGTACAAGGCATAATATATTGACACCAAAAATACATATTGAAACAGTATGTGAACACACAAACGCACTACAAAACAAAATAAGTGAGAACTCTTAAACAAAATAGCAACAAGACTAAGCAATATAGAAAGCAAAATAAATTAGCAAAATGTTATTGAAGATATGCAGATTTAAGAGCCTTTTGAGCCTATGTTCGTACATACCCTCTAAAACAAAATGCATGATACACTCGCACGCACTATCTAATGCTTAGATGAGTTACTATAGACCTACTCGTCTAGCTAGCTTTTCTACTCTCTATCCATCCAAAGAAAGAAAAATTGTATAAAAGGAAAGAAAGAGAACTATACTAGTGTGGCCAGATTGGGGCACCCACACACGTCAAGTCCTTATTCTAAATGAAGGTGTATGATTCTATCGTTCTAACTATTCTAACTACTCTAACTGGATGCAGTTTAAAGTCTTGCCCAGGACTAGCCATTATTGCTAAAGAGCTGAAACTAGGAGCTGGGGAAGCTGAAAGCTGGACGCTGAAAGCTGAAAGCTGAACTGGGGCTCAGCTGGAAGGATATCTCCGGGGAGGACGTCAGTCTGATCAAAAAGAAGTAAGTTTGTGATATTCTCTCCCCCCACGCCCCACTTGACGACCGAACGAACACGAACTGCGGACGAAATAATAAAAGAAAATGTCTTATGTCTGGGTGTGTCTCTCTCTGTGTTTTTGGCAACCTAAGTGCCAATGCCAAACACAAAATGAACACAATGTCATTCTCACACGACACCACAGACAGTGCACAAAGGTGCAACACCGCACGCACTACTCGTCGCTCATCACCACAGTGTCTGTTGCTATGTCCGCAAGATACGATAAAATTTCGTTTCACCATGATGGAAATGTCCGTAAAATACGTGAAAGATCGTCACAAAAACATGTCACCTCTCATTCCATCCTTCAACCATAACTTCTTTCG
>WBZZ01004086.1:0-2500 GCA_019918135.1 Paulinella micropora | reverse complement strand
TCAAAGAACCTAGTATGAGACTTTACAGAAATTTATATATATCATTTAACTCATTTGGAGGAAATAGAAATACTTATGCTGGAGAGAAAGAAGAAGCAAAGACAACTTCTGGAGAAAACTTTAAGAAAAATATTGAAAAAATAAAAGATAGATTGAAAGACACTATATTAATATTAAATAAAGACTTTAAAGCAGTGATAAAAAAATACGACACACCAGATACATTTTCTACCTAGACCCACCATATGATGAAGGAGAAAATAAAAGTTGGGGATATAAACACCTCGTGTCTCCAGAGGAAGTATTTAATGCTGTAAAAGGAATGAAAGGTAAATTTATTTTATCTTATAACTATTCCAAAAAAGTAAAAAAAATATCTTTAAAGAGTTTAAGATAAGGAAGGTTAAAACAACATATACACTGAACGATGCAAAAAGAAAAGCAGTAAGAGAATTATTTATTTCAAACTTTTAAAACTTTAAAAACATCCTTGAGACATCATCATTATTTTTTTCTTTCTTGCTTGGCTTCTCTGCTTGATTATAAACATTAACTGATATGTTTGACTTCTTACCATTTCCTTTCTTAGATTTAGGCTTCGGCTCTTCTTCACTTTCTTCACTTTCGCTTTCGCTCTCATCAGGTTCAGGCTCAGGCACAGGCTTTTTACTTACTTTCTTCTTTGCTTCCGCTTCTTTCTTCTTATTTTCATCTTAGCCATCTTTTCTGCGATAATGTCTGTAAAATCACATTCTTCATCGCTCTCACTGCTTTCTTCAGGTGTATCATCTTGGTCTTTTCCATTAATGATATCATTAGCAACACCCGTTTCGGCCATGCGGTTTATCTTTTCCTCCATCTCTTCATCATCGCCTACATAAGCCTTTCTACACTTTGCTAATTTCTCTTTCACTATTTCAATCTTTTGTTGTTTCTTATTTTTTATTCCCTCAACTGCTTTTCCCCAGTTCTTACGACTTGCTTCGGGAGACTGCATTTATACTAAGATTATTATATTTTAGTATTTTTTAAATAAATAAATAAATAATTATATACAATGTCGCAATGTAAATCATTACTCGGCTTGTCAGAAATCGCGACAGATAGCCTTTCAATCACCAACCTTGACCTAACCAATACCAACATAGTGGGTTTAAACACTGACAGAGTGCCAGAAGATTCCGACCCAATAAATCTTGATTATACAGATGCGCGATTTGACACGCGTCTCGCTTTAAATCAACAACAGACCTAAAAGAAGGGCTTAATTATTATTGGACTGATAACCGCTTTGATGGTCGGTTCGCTTTAAATCAACAACTGACCTAATAGAAGGACTTAATTATTATTGGACTGATAACCGCTTTGACACACGTCTCGCTTTAAAATCAACAACTGACCTAAAAGAAGGAAAAAATTAATACTATACAGACCAACGAGTGAGGGACAACGACGAAGTCAAAGCCTCAACTCAACACAGAAGCAATACTTCCAATCCGCACCAAACCAGTTTATACAATTTGATAGACACAAACATATCTGCACCAGTGGTCGGTCAATACTTAACATATAATGATGTAGATGGTAAATGGAAGAATGAATACCGCCCTCGGTTCAATTGATACACTTTCTGATGTAGTCATAACCGCACCAATAGCCACTAATGGTTATCTAACATATAATTCAATAAACTGGGTAAATAAAACATTTCCGATAAATGTGGATGAATTCAGCAATATTAGTATGGGAAGGAAGAATATAACAGGAGTTAATTTACTAAATATCAAAGATGTTGATGAATGGATATTTGAGCATAGTGATAATAATAATAAAATGTCAGCAGGTGGAAGTGTAGATAGCCACAGCGATGTGACAATAACAGGCTTCCCATCAGATAACCAACTGCTTATTTATAGCACAGGACAATGGAGAAATACGACCACCCTTTCTGAGATTAGACGGCACTGCAAGTATGACGGGAGGAATAAATATGAACAACCAAAACATTACAAATGTAAATCAACTAAATGGTAGGGCTATCGCAACTTGGTTATCAGAGCACGACTCCAACAACGCGAAAGTGTCGGCAAGTGGAAGTATTGATACACATATTGATGTGATTATAACAACAGCAACAGATAATCAACTGCTTATTTATAGCACAGGACAATGGCGAAATGTTGCATCGCCCTTTCTTAGATTAGACGGCACCGCCAGTATGACAGGAGCATTAAATATTATGGGTGGTTATGCTATTTCAGGGGCTTCTACATATAATGGAATTAATCTCACCACTCTTGCAGTTGATGGTTCGGTGGTTAAACTAACAGGAGACCAAACCATAGCAGGAACCAAAACATTCAGCAACATAATAAATGCTAGTGCGGGTATTGATATGAAAAGCCAAAGCATAATTCTAAGCCACCAGTTACTCCTACTCCTTTCGTTGTTCTGCCTATGATTATCGGTTTCCCTAGTGCTGTTGTTACTTTATCACTCG
>WBZZ01004085.1:67500-82483 GCA_019918135.1 Paulinella micropora | reverse complement strand
TCCATCGCAAGTCTCGCCTTCCTATTTGCATCAGTTATCATTGGTAACCGTGCTGTATGAACGGGTATGAGACTACCTTGGGGCTGCAGTCTCTGTGTACCCACATCTTTGTTTTCACATAGAGGAAGCGTTGGCCCAGTCTGCACAACAGCATTAGAAAGCACTGTGACTTTAGGGTTAAACTTCACAGTCTTCTCCTTCCTCTCTTCTTCCCCCTCCAGTCATTCCACCACCTCGAAACGATTACCTTGAGTAGTGTCCGGGTAGGATGACGTATCGGTCTCCGAGGCAGTGTTGCAGGCCTGAGCTCGACCGAAATTTGGGTTGGAGCTTGCCCACGAGCCTCCTCCTCCTCTGGGTGGGGGGGCTGGAGCTCGAACAGCTCTCCCTCCATAAGGGGTATATCCCCGACCTCCTCCTCTTCCTCTCTGAGGGGTTCCCTGCCACCTCGAGGCTCCTCTCCATGTTCCTCCTCCTCGTCCTCCTCCTCCTCCTCCTCCTCCTGCTCCTGCTCCTCCTTCTCGTCCTCTTTGAGAGGCCTTTAAGTTCTTTTGTCTCTCCCTTTCCTCCTTCTTCTCCTTCATCCTCTTCATGTAGGTAATGATTGCCTCTCGTAACTCCTCATCATCACACATATTGGCATACCAACCTTCGTTCACAGCGGCAATCTGAAGCATATTGAAAAGGCCCGGTTCCTTGCCTTCCGTCCTGCTCAGAAAATTTGCCCTTGCTGTTGGGTTCTGCCTATCATGATTGAAAGAGCAGTCTCTGTTCTCCATCTGTGCCTTACACTGCAAGCCCGCGAACCACCTCCAACATGCGGTCTTCAGGTCTGGCTCTCTCTGTCTCTTCCAACCGGCAACTCTGTTTGTGTACGTGGCTTGTGCGCCAACAGGTACACCGCCTGCCTGTGCCGTATGTGCCTCCGTGAGCGAGTCCATGTTTGAGCATGCACTCATCACTTCTTGAAACAGTGCTGACGGAGCAACGCTTTGAACCGTATTTTCGAACACGTGTGTCTCGAGGAAGTTCTTGGACTTCACTGAGCTAAACGTCGAGCATTGTTGTATGAGCTGAGTAAGCTTACTCGGGTTAACTGTGTGTAACGCCGAAAAGAAATAGAGGATGATCGACTTGCGGCCATAGAATAACCCATAGGAGGAAACTACCTCCGTAAGGGTCGCCGCCAAGCCAACAGCACTCCTCAAACTCATCGCCACTGTCTCAAAGATTTCAAATCCTATGAGAGTACCAGTGCAGAGATGCTGGTATCCATGAGATTGAAAATATGAAATGAGTGTGGCCACCGCCACTTCACACTGAGCGTCTAGGCCTGTTGCATTGTTTCTCTTAATCTCCTCCTTCTTTCTCAAAAACTTGTACTGTGTCAGATCAAATCCCTCCGAGACTAGAGATTGGTCAAAAACAGTAACAAGGGCCTCGTATTCCTGCGTTTCGTCGCAAGGAAAAGCCTTCATGCAGGCATGATCTCTTTGAGCTTGCTCAAAAGCGAAGCATCAGAGTCTTTGTCTGAGCTCGTCTTGGCATAAAGCATGAGACTTGCCACTCCTCCTTTCTTCCCCTTGAAGGCATTTATGATGTTCTGTCTGTCCTTCTTCTCCGTGTTTGTGACCACCACCGTAGTTGAGCCCGAGGGTGCAGGGGCTGGTGGAGCAGGAGCTGGTGGGGTCAAATATGTCGGAGGGTGTGTCTTTGCACCACTCACTTTTGCTTTCATTCTTTCCAGTCTCATCGTCTTCTCGAACTCCTCATTCTCTTTCGCCTTCTTCTTCTCAGATATCACCAGCTTTTGAGCATGAGTGATAAAGGCCACCAATTCAGAAGCAGATCTGAGAAAATTATATTTCTCCACATATTGGTCAACACCTGCTTTGTTGGCGACCGGTGGTGCGTTACTAAGTGATTTAAGGACAGAGTGATCCTTGGTAGGAATCCATCTCTTCCATGCCTCCTTGTGCAGTAACGCACCCATCAACAGTCTGATCTTGGTCAGAACTCTGTCGGTCTTCTCTAACTCATCAATCACAGGATGAGTTTCTCCTGCTGCCTTAATGCTTTTTTCCATCTCTGCCTTCCCCTCCTCCAAGGCCTTTATTTCCATTGTAAAAAAATGAAATATACCACTCGAGTTTTTCGAACCCAGATTGGTCTTCATTTTTGTTACATCGACTGCCTCCTGACCAGTCGCGAGGAATCTGGCCGTTGCTCTTGGGTTTGTGTACTGGAGGTAACCCTCACATCGTGGGCCGTATGTACGTTCCCAAATCAGGGTTTGAGTGTACACCCCAAAGATAGCATCGAGTAATTCAAGGTGGGTGTGTGTGTCCCCAAACTTGATATGCTGTATCTTCTTTCTCTCTTCTGGATCAGAGACCACTTTGCCGAGGAGCTGTGCTGTGTTTGATAATAGGATATAGACATCCTTTTTAGCACGACTTTTCTCTCTTCTTTGATCCTGAGGGATCCACACATAGGTGTCCTTCTCTACCCCCATCTTGTTATCAAACTCTTCTTTAGTGAGGTCATAGTGGTCTTGCACCCTCTGTTGTTCCTCCACTGTGATCTCCTCTCCATCACTATGAATCAAGTCGATCATTTTTCGTCCTCCTCCTCCCGTGTAGGCAGGTGGTAAGGGATTACCATATGCTCCTCCTCCTCCCGTCTCTTCTTGTTCAAATCCTCCTTCATCTTCGTCTCCTCCATATCTTCCTTCATCATCCCAGCCCTCTTCTACTCCTCCTCCTACTCCTTCATCTCCTCCTCCTTCATTCAATCCTCCTCCTCCTCCTTCATTCAATCCTCTTCCTCCTCCTCCTGCTTCTTCTTCTTCTCTTCTTTGATCTGCCTCCGAGAATTCACTCACTTCGGCGGTCTCTGTCGACATGATGTCGTAGTAGTGATCAACAGGAGGACAGTGTCAGCTCCTATGTTTGGTTTTTGTTCGTTTGTGTTCTGTTCCTCCTTCAGTCGATTGACTAGTGAAGAGAGAAACTAATAGAGAGGGTAGGATAAGATTCCCTGTCCTCTATGAAACACTGTTTGTATGTTTGTTTTTGTTTGAGAAAAATAGTCTTTGAGACTTTCTCCGATTTCTTGTTCTCCTTACTCAGATTACTTTCTCCTCCTTCTTTTCTATATTGTATCTAGTATGAGGCACTTGGACCTACACACAGATAGTAATAGAGAAGCTAGAAAAGCTCTCCTTGAGAAGTCGACAGTCGGTCGGATAGGTTCTCAGACCTACCTTTAGAAAACGATCAGAGATTTGCAAAAATACTCTGACGTATGTGTGAGATAATGCAGATAAATACACAAACTAGAAGGGTAGAGTGTTGTGCTCCTGTCCCTATGCTTGTTTGTGTTTTGTGTGTGTTCCTTCACTCTTCTGTCCACCTCCTTCTTCTTGGTCTCTGTGTGAGAACAGCAAGAACGACAGAGAGTTTGTATCTGATGTCTCCTTGTGAGCACACAGATACTGATTGGGCTAGAGGGTACGAGACACCTGCTTGAGACCAATCAAATTATTTGTTTTGTGAAAGAGTTATGAGGGAGCTGTGTTGGAGTATTTGTTTTCGTCTGACGTCCCCGTGTGAGACAGGTCAGTGAAAATTCACTCTGTTGCCTGTGTGGCAAAGCAGAAAGAAATCACCCTAGTGATGTGGACTCCAAATGTAATGCCCCCAACGATAGCTCGTAAAAAGTCGGTAATACAACCAAACACAGTAGTTGTGAGTCCTCAAGAATGAGAATGATGTCTCGTTGTATTAGCTCAGTGAAGCCAAAAAGGAAAACGGCAACAGACCAGGAATAAAATGGCATCAGGTCCAATCCGGACAAATAATACTGAAAAACAAGCTGGTGCACCTGTCACCAGGAAAAGGTATTTTTTACCGGCTATCCGGGGGGTGATGCCTACAAAACAAGGTGAAGGGAAAATATAATGAGTAGGCTTTCACGTAGTATGGAGTCCCAGTCACCTACTGACTACTTATATATCTAGAAATTATGCCACGGCTCGGAACACTTGAAAATTTCCACTAAGACTGATTAAGTCACAATTTAATACTGCCACTACTGAGAGTTGCAAAGTATAATATTCAGTAGTATACTAGGCTAGTGTCAGCTGTATTAATATCACTAAATCATAGTAATTAAGTGGAATTATTGTAGTATAATACTATTCGTCCTTATGACAAATCAAAATACACCAGTAACGGTAGGTGACTCACTGGCAGGGTATTAATAACGTCGGAAATGAAATGGGAATAGCGTTAGTACAGTTATCGGTTATTATATATACTGTAACACACTACGGCTGTGTGACTACAGCATAACCGTACAGTCACGGTCACGTATCGTGAGTCTTGACTCTTATTACTTACTATATATCATGGCATATTACCATATTTTCTGGTACTGGTGGCAAATTGACGAAGTTTTACTATGATGTTAATATATTACCAATTTCAATGTGGCGAGCTTGGTTTCCTTTAGGTTTTGCACACTGTTCTTTTGAATCTCAGTAAAATGGTGGCACGGTAGACAGTTGAACTAGGATCCCGGAGCCTCCGGCTAATATTGTAAGCTAGTTTCACTACACTGACTCCGGGCCTTCAAATTGTACAATATTAAATTACATTGGATTGTTTTTAAATTTTGAATATGTTTGACTTTGACACTTGAAATTGTCACGTGTCCTCGGCTGTAATGATATGAGATTATATCCTAGAAACAGGCGGACGGAAAGAAAAAGTATCGTCTGATTTTACTTTATTAGATTTTTCAATGAATTCTAAGCTTGTATTAGGTAATAAATGCCATGGGTGCTTTCAATATTACTGTCATATACTAATGTGGAAAAAATAACGTCAGAAAAAATTTAACATCCAGGAGTGGAAAAAATAAAGTCCCAACTTGCTTTAAGGCTAGAGAAAACGTAAGAACTCGGCTGGACATCAAGGCTGCTTGATTTAGTACAGTTCTGTATTAAATAAAGCAGCAGCCTTGATTTCCAGCCGAGTTCTGACGTTTTCTCTAGACTTAAAGCAAGTTGGGACTTTATTTTTTCCACTCCTGGATGTTATTTTTTCCACAGTAGTATTTCTGGTCGAGAAACTATATTAGAAATCGGTAATACTAACACTATCCGACGGCACTTACGGACAGAAAGCACAAGGATGTGTGCATGTGTGTGTGGATACTGTCTGATACGGCTTCCTCGCACAACGCCAGCCATGTCTCTCTCTTTCTCAAAGGGAGAGGAGGCAAGCACAGCACAAGGATCGTCCTTTCAGATTGATAAAAAGCGATTGAGTTGGAAAGAAAAAAAAAAAAAAAAAAAAAAAAAAAAAAAAAAAAAAAAAAAAAAAAAACGAATGCGGAACAAGTGATTATGAAATAATAAACATTAGAATGTGTCTGAATGCTATTACAATATGCAGGAACGCTGTGCGCCTAAGGAGAACCGACCGTACAGTAGGACGTATATACGTGTAGATGTATACGTATACGTGTAGGTACACATAATACATTCCATGACGCCCTAGCAGCACAACTACCAACAGCTCTTACACTGTTGATCTTTGTCTTAAGCAATAAGAAAAGGTTTGCCCCCTTTCCCCCCCCTCCTGCTCTCTTTGATACTGAAGGACATTCAGCAGGCAACATAATAATAATCCAATTTTGATCTCATCCTTCTCCATCATTCAAAGCGCCATGCCAGTTCGGAAACCATCGTGAAATAGCTCACAACAAGAGCATGGACATGACGCGCTCAGCTTCTTCTTCTTTCCTCTTTGGTATCTTAAAACATTGATTGAGAAAGACGAGGTCGGTGTTGGACATCTTCGCCAGTTGAATGTTGCTGTTGACACAATATGAAGCTTATCCCCAGATGTCATCATACCCCGTGTTGAAATCAGCCCAACCGCTGTTGGGATTATTCTGTTGTGAGCTCTTATCCTTGTTGTTATTATTATTATTATTATTATTGTTGGCGTTGTTGTTATTATTGTTGCCGTTGTTATTGTTGTTGCTGTTGTCCTTGTTGTTGTCGGCGTTGTTGTTGTCCTTGTTGTCCTTGTTGTCGGCGTTGTTGTCCTTGTTGTCGGCGTTGTTGTCCTTGTTGTCGGCGTTGTTGTTGTTGTTATTATTATTATTGTTGTTGTTGGCGTTATTGTTGTTGTTGTCCTTGTTGTTGTTGGCGTTGTCCTTGTCGGCGTTGTTGTCCTTGTCGGCGTTGTTGTTGTTATTGTTGTTGTCGTCGTTGTTATTATTGTTGTTGGCGTTGTCGTTGGCGTTGTTATTGTTGTCCTTGTCGGCGTTGTTGTTGTTGTTATTGTTGTTGTTATTGTTATTGTTGTTGTCGTCGTTGTTATTATTGTTGTTGGCGTTGTTATTGTTGTTATTGTTATTGTTGTTATTGTCGTTGTTATTGGCGTTGTTATTATGATTGTTGTTATTGGCGTTGGCGTTGTCGTTGGCGTTGTTATTGTTGTTATTGTTATTGTTGTTATTGTCGTTGTTGTTGTTGTTGTTGTCGGCGTTGTTGTTATTATCATTGTTGTTATTGGCGTTGTCGTCGTTGTTGTTGTTATTATTGTTCTTGTTGCTCTTGCTCTTCTTCTCTTCGGGGTATCCCTTGCCGTTGGTGCCTTCGGGAGCCAAAGTGGCACTGTCAGGGAAGATCATGTCCTACCCAACAGACAAACAGACAAGATAGATACATGAGTAGATATACATATGGATGGATGGATCGATGGATGGATAGATAGATAACCGGGTGTGAATCATCGTCTACGGTGTTAGGGTATTTCGCTTGTGAGAGAAAATAGATAGATAGACAGACAGACAGATAAAGATGATAAATAGTTAACCGGGTACGAATCATCGTCTACGTAGTTAGGGTATTTCACTGGTAAGCCGTCAGAGTAAGATGGATGGATGGATGGATGGATGGATAGATAGATAGATTGCTAACCGGGTATAAATCATCGTCTACATATAGGATATTTCACTTGTGAGCCATCAGAGTAAGATAGATAGATAAATAGATACATCAGAGTAAGATAGATACATAGATAGACAGACAGATAGAGATGATAGATAGCTAACCGGGTATGAATCGTCTACGTAGTTAGGGTATTTGGCCTGTGAGCCTTCGGCGTAGAACGTTGCCATTTGCTCTGCCTCTTTGGCCATCTAACACACATAACATGTAAATGTAAGTGTGATAGTGAATTTACATGTAAATGTCTATGTATACATGCCATCGGAGTAAAACGTTGCCATTTGCTCTGCCTCTTTTGCCATCTAACACAAATAACATGTAAATGTAAATATAAATGTGAAAGTGAAGGTACATGTAGATGTAAATATCTATGTATACATGCCATCGGAGTAAAACATTGCCATTTGCTCTGCCTCTTCGGCCATCTAACACAAATAACATGTAAATGTAAATATAAATGTGAAAGTGAATGTACATGTAAATATCTATGTATACATGCCATCGGAGTAAAACGTTGCCGTTTGCTCTGCCTCTTCGGCCATCTAACACAAATAACATATACATGTAAATATAAATGTGAAAGTGAAGGTACATGTAAATGTAAATATCTATGTATACATGCCATCGCAGTAGAACGATGTGCTTTGGTCTGCCTCTTTGGCCATCTAACACACATAACATGTATGTGTCAATGTACATGTAAATGTGAAAGTAAAGGTACATGTAAATGTAAATATCTATGTATATATGCCATCGGAGTAAAACGTTGCATATATGTTATCTGCATATATGTATATAGGGCGGTGGATATGTCATAGATATTATACATATATGCCATCGGAGTAGAACGTGGATATATCTATGTATATAGGCCATCTTTGGTTGGTCTGCCACTTTGGCCATCTAACACACATAACATGTATGTGTCAATGTACATTTAAATGTGAAAGTGAAGGTACATGTAAATGTAAACGTCTATGTATACATGCCATCGGAGTAAAACGTTGCCATTTGCTCTGCCTCTGGCCATCTAACACACATAACATGTAAATGTAAGTGTGATAATGAATTTACATGTAAATGTAAATGTCTATGTATACATGCCATCGGAGTAAAACGTTGCCCTTTGCTCTGCCTCTTTGGCCATCTAACACACATAACATGTAAATGTAAGTGTGATAGTGAATTTACATGTAAATGTAAATGTCTATGTATACATGCCATCGGAGTAAAACGTTGCCATTTGCTCTGCCTCTTTGGCCATCTAACACACATAACATGTAAATGTAAGTGTGATAGTGAATTTACATGTAAATGTAAATGTCTATGTATACATGCCATCGGAGTAAAACGCTGCCATTTGCTCTGCCTCTTTGGCCATCTAGCACACATAACATGTAAATGAAAATATAAATGTGAAAGTGAAGGTACATGTAAATGTAAATATCTATGTATACATGCCATCGGAGTAAAACGCTGCCATTTGCTCTGCCCCTTTGGCCATCTAACACAAATAACATGTAAATGTAAATATAAATGTGAAAGTGAAGGTAACATGTAAATGTAAATATCTATGTATACATGCCATCGGAGTAAAACGCTGCCATTTGCTCTGCCTCTTTGGCCATCTAACACGCATAACATTTATGTGTCAATGTACATGTAAATGTGAAAGTGAAGGTACAAGTAAATGTAAACGTCTATGTATATATGCCATCGGAGTAAAAAGTTTGGCCATCTAACACACATAACATGTATGTGTATGTGTAAATGTAAATGTATATCCGAGTAGAATGCTCGGCCTCCTTGGCCATCTTATGCTTCAGACTTTATAATATACATTGTAGTAGTAGTAGTAGTGTACACATACATACCCACGTAAAAATTTATTGATGTGTACATGTACATGTCACCTGCGTGAGAGATTCCGTTCTGTAGAAGTAGTAGTTGGAGGCCTCCATCTCCACCGCCCTGGCTTCTACCTCATCGTCCTCCAGATAGGACTTGGCGATGTTCTTCGGATAGTACTAGATATTATCACACAGACGCACACATTCGTAACGGACATGCTTGAAGTTTTCTCCTTGGGCTGTGATGGTGGCCAGTGGTCAATTGTGCTGCACAGGCAAAGATCGATCGATCGAACCTATCGATCTATGTGTCTGTCTATATATAGCATATATTTTGTATACCCACACACACACACAACATATATATATATATATATATATATATATATATATATATATATATATATATATATATATATATATATATATATATATATATATATATATATCACACACACACACACACACACACACACATATATATATATATATATATATATATATATATATATATATATATATATATATATATATATATAGAGAGAGAGAGAGAGAGAGAGAGATAAAGAGAGTGTCTAACCTTGGTGTTGGTGGAGACTGAGCTGGCGGCGTGGTCACTGCGGTAGCACAGGCAGAGACGTTGCTCACTGCACTCTTTGTACACGCTCCCAGAGTAGTCGTTGAAGAACGTCACCTGCCAGAGATGATATATATATATATATATATATATAGAGAGAGAGAGAGAGAGAGAGATTGGAAATCGTTTTCATTATACCCAAACATACAGTGTGTGTGTGTGTGAACGAACATGCGATGATAGAAGACCTACCGACATGTCGCTGTTGAAATAGCAGCCCTCCGGCACGTACTGGGACAAGGAGTAGAGAGCGACCGGCTTGAAATCGAAGTACTTGGCCTGGATGGATAGAAAGATAGATAAGTATTTGGCTTAGGTAGGTAGGTTAGGTTAGGTTAGGTCAGGTCAGGTTCGGTTCGGTTCGATAGATACCTAGCTAGCTAGATAGATAGATAGGTAGGTAGGTAGCTAGCTAGCAAGATAGACATACCGCGGCAGCGCAGGCCTCAGAGTCGTCGGGTCCGCCGTACGGGCACTGACCTGCACAATGAGGTACCATCAATAATTGATAGATATATAGACAGACAGACAGATAGATAGATAGATGGCAAGTCGGGGCCGCCGTACGGGCACTGACCTGCACAATGAGGTACCATCAATAATTGATAGATAGATAGACAGACAGACAGACGGATAGATAGATAGATAGACAGACCGACAGATAGATATATAGGTAGATAGATAGATAGATAGGTAGGTAGGTTGGTAGCAAGTCGGGGCCGCCGTACGGGCACTGACCTGCACAATGAGGTACCATGAATAAATAATTGATAGATAGACAGACAGACAGATAGATAAATAGATAGACAGATAGATAGATAGGTAGCTAGCAAGTCGGGCACTGACCTGCACCATGAGGTACAAGTAATAATGCATGTGAAGATCGATCATTTCTCTTACTTTTCTTTCATTTTTTTTTTAAGGTATAATTAATAATAGGTGTGAATCGGTCATTGTGGATCGGTCATTTCTCTTGCTTGCTTTCCTTTTTTCCCTCTCTGTGGGTGCCGTACTGGCCTGATCTATTAGGCTTCATTATAGATATGATAATTAGGCTTAATCATAAATATATTAATTAGGCTTAATTATAGATATAATAATTAGGCTTAATTATAAACATGATAATTAGGCTTAATTATAGATATGATAATTAATAGGTTTAAATCGATCCACACATTGCCCTGCGCAATTAGGGTTAAGTATAGATATGACAATTCATAGGTGTAAATCGATCGACGTTTCTCTGTCTCTCTTCTCTCTCTCTAGTCCAAGAGGGCACTATCTATCTATCTATCTATCTATCTATCTACCTGCTTACCTACCTATCTATCTATCCTATCCTATCCCATCCTATCCTATTATTATCTATCTATCTATCTACCTACCTGCATCAGCTATAAAGAACGAAGACAGATAGATAGATACATATAATATGGCTGACCTTCTGAGAGCAAGAAGTAAGCACGAACATTCTCGCCCTCCCCCACCTCCAAATTCACGTCTCCCCAATCTTGCTTTTGCTTCTGGTTGCCGTTTTTGTTGTTCTGATCCTTGTCGTTGTTATTATCCGTGCCGTAGTTCTTCTGATAATACTCCGCCCCGTACCAGTCCTGTTCTTGGTCGTTCACCTCTTGCTCCTCTTCGTTCTCTCGGTCGTTCACCTCTTGTTGCTCCTCTTCCTTCTCTCGGTCGTTCACCTCTTGCTCCTCTTCCTTCTCTTGTTCGTACACGTCTCGGCCCCCATTCGAATACGTCTGCTGGACCTCAGCCTCATACTCGGCCTATGTATGTATGTATATAAGTATGTTGTGTGTTTAGATAGATAGAGATGTTCCCCCCCCCCCCCCCCCCCCCCCCCCCCCCGGTCTACACCTACGCCTAAGCTTTATACCCCGCCTTTATGCATGCATGTAGGAAGATAAGTAGGTAGGTATGTAGGCATGTAGGTATGTTGGTATGTATGTAGCATGTATGGTCGCTATGCCTTGGGCCCATACATCTCAACCTGAACTTCATACACCGCCTATGCATGTATGTATGCATGTGTGTCTGTATGTGTTTGTTGGTATGTATGTATGTATGCATAAGAATAGATAGATAGATTGATAGATAGGTAGAGAGATTACGTCAGAATAATGAATAAACGTGTCTTCCTCTCCGATATACAAGTCTTTGCTGTTGGCCACGCTCATTCTACACACACATGTACATTACATACATACATACATTACATACATGCATACACACAGACCTTGTTTCGTCATCGACTGCATCCGGCTCAGAATAAAAATCCATGTCCTCCTATATAAACAACATACATACCTTCAGATACATATTTTTAGTCATATTAAATATATGCACGCGTATACGTATCATTTGTATGAATACAAGATATCATATAATATTATATTACATAATCATGAACATACATACATACACACACACATACACACGTGAGTACGTACGTACCGTACGGTACGGTACGTACATACATACATACATTACATACATAACATACATACATAGATATATTGACCTTCCCTATGTAGGGGTCTTTGTCGTTGGCGACGTACATACATACATACATTACATACATACATACACACATAACATACATACATAGATTTGTTTACCTTCCCTATCTAGGGGTCTTTGTCGTTGGCGACGTACATACATACATACATAACATACATAGATATATTGACCTTCCCTATGTAGGGGTCTTTGTCGTTGACGACGTACATACATACATAAATTACATTACATACATACATACATAACATACATACATAGATATATTGACCTTCCCTATGTAGGGGTCTTTGTCGTTGGCGACGTACATACATACATACATTACATTACATACATACATACACACATAACATACATACATAGATATATTGACCTTCCATATGTAGGGGTCTTTGTCGTTGGCGACGTACATACATACATACATGACATAACATACATACATAGATATATTGACCTTCCCTATGTAGGGATCTTTGTCGTTGGCGACGTACATACATACATACATTACATTACATACATAACATACATACATAGATATGTTTACCTTCCCTATGTAGGGGTCTTTGTCGTTGGCGACGTACATACATACATACATTACATTACATACATACATAGATATATTGACCTTCCCTATGTAGGGGTCTTTGTCGTTGGCGACGTACATACATACATACATTACATTATACATAACATACATACATACATAACATACATACATGGATATGTTTACCTTGCCTATGTAGGGGACTTAGTCGTTGGCGACGTACATACATACATACATACATTACATTACATACATAACATACATACATACATTACATTACATACATAACATACATACATAGATATATTGACCTTCCCTATGCAGGGGTCTTTGTCGTTGGCGACGTACATACATACATACATACATTACATTACATACATAACATACATACATAGATATATTGACCTTCCCTATGCAGGGGTCTTTGTCGTTGGCGACGTACATACATACATAAATTACATTACATACATACATAGATATATTGACCTTCCCTATGTAGGGGTCTTTTTCTACATAACATACATACATTACATTACATACATACATACATACATACACACATAACATACATAGATATATTGACCTTCCCTATATAGGGGTCTTTTTCGTTGGCGATTCTTAGCTCCGTCTATGTACACAGATACATACATGCATACATACATAAATTCAAGCATGTATGTATATATGTATGTTGTATGTATGTCACCTTTTGTAACTCCTTGAGAGAGCATTGTGGTGCAGACGGTTATGCATGCATGTATTTATGTATATATGTATGTATGCATGCATGTTTAACACAATCGCTTTTATGCATGTATGTACGTATGTATGTGTGTGTGTGTGTGTGTATGTATATCACCTACTTGGACTCCTTGAGAACCTTGTGCAGACGATTATTTATGTATGTATGCATGTATGTATGTATGTACGTACGTACGTATGTATGTATGTGTATGTATGCCTGTATGTATGTCACCTCTTGTGACTCCTTGAGAACCTTGTGGTGCAGACGGTTATGTAGGTATGTACGCATGTATGTATGTATGCATGCATGTATGTATGTATGTATTGTATGTATGCATGCATGTATGTATGTATGCATGTATGTATGTACGTACGTACGTATGTATGTATGTATATGTATGTATGTATGTCACCGTGACTCCTTGAGAGTCTTGTGGTGCAGACGGTTATGTAGGTATGTACGCATGTATATATGTATGCATGCATGTATGTATGTACGTACGTACGTATGTATGTATGTATGTATATGTATGTCTGTATGTATATCACCTCTTGTGACACCTTGAGAACCTTGTTGTGCAGACGGTTATGTAGGTATGTACGCATGTATGTATGCATGCATGTATGTATGTCACCTCTTGTGACTCCTTGAGAACCTTGTGGTGCAGACGGTTCTTGGCATCCTGCAAGATAGATAGATAGATAGCCACACAGACACAACTCTATCTCAAAATGAGAGAGAGAGAGAGAGAGAGAGAGCATCAGCACCTGATCGATGGATCGATAGAAATAGAGATAGATAGACAGATATATATATATATATATATATATATATATATATATATATATATATATATATATATATATATATATATAGATAGATAGATATATAGATAGATACCTGGAACGATTGTGTGTATGCCTGGGCTTTGCTGCCGGTAGACAGTCTGGGAACGGCAGCTTGCGACTGCTTCACATCCTCCTGTGTCATGTTTGTATGTATGTATGTTTGTATGTATGGGAACGGCAGCATGCGACTGCTTCACGTCCTCCTGGGTCATGTTTGTATGTATGTATGCATGTATGTTTGTATGTATGGGAACGGCAGCTTGCGACTGCTTCAAGTCCTCCTGGGTCATGTTTGTATGTATGTATGTATGGGAACGGCAGCTTGGGACAGCTTGAGGTCCTCCTGGGTCATGTTTGTATGTATGTATGCATGTATGGGAACGGCAGGTTGGGACAGCTTGAGGTCCTCCTGGGTCATGTTTGTATGTATGTATGCACGTATGTATGTATGTTTCTATGTATGTATGTCTGGGAACGGCAGCTTGCGACTGCTTCACGTCCTCCTGGGTCATGTTTGTATGTATGTATGCATGTATGTTTGTATGTATGTATGTATGGGAACGGCAGCTTGCGACAGCTTGAGGTCCTCCTGGGTCATGTTTGTATGTATGTATGCATGTATGTATGTTGGGACTGCATGAGATCCTCCTGGACAGTAGTAAACATAATAATAATAATAATAATAATAATAATAATAATAATAATAAATATATATACTGATCTGTCATGGCTGAGCCAATAATAATAATAATAATAATAATAATAATAGTGCTTCTCTGTCAATGGCTGATGCATTT
>WBZZ01004085.1:30000-32500 GCA_019918135.1 Paulinella micropora | reverse complement strand
CATGTCCTTGGTATCTTAGATTCTATCTATCTATCTATCTATCTACCTATCTATCTATCTATCTATCTATCTATCTATCTATCCATCTATCTATCTATCTATCTATCTATCTATCTATCTATCTATCTATCCATCTATCTATCCATCTATGTAATGTACTGTGTAACGTCCAAGAGCATGACCGTGCTGGCTGGAGAGAGAGAGAGAGAGAGAGAGACACAGACAGACATACACACATTATTGCAATATCTTTGTGCAGCGTCAAAGACCTCGGGTACAGAACTAGCCAAGACCGATGCTTCAGATGCTACAAAAGGCTCCACCCGCTGAGCATCTTGTTCTATGACCTCGTGTGTCATTCCAGTGTGACAAAGTCGCCCTACTTTGAGCTTCAGCTTTCTCGGTAGGGCTACGGCGAGTCTGAAGGCACAGTTTGAAAGCTCTAGACAAGGGCTTTCAAGAGGCCATATTCAGTTTTTGCGTATCTCTCAACTAGCGATTGAGAAAAATAAGTTACAAGTGAGATCATTTTCCCATTTCAATACCGTCGGCAATGCATCCGAAATTTCGGGTTTGTGGTGCGAGAGAGCGCCACTCTAGCCCAACTTATAGCCACGTGCACCCCAGACCAGAGCCACCCTAGCCCAACTTCTAGCCACGTGCACCCCAGACCAGCTCTTGCTGGCCTGGGTGGTTCTGTTGCACTTGAAAGCACGGTATATTTCTTTGTTCTCGTTTGCTTTTTCAACCTACTCCAATTTTGTAACACCTTGTTTGTTGCAATGTTTTCTGGACCAGTTTCTTTCTTGCTGTGCTTTTTTGTTTGCTTTGTCGCTGTTTATTCTTTTCTCTCCTTTTCATCTCTCTCTCTCTCTCTCTCTCTCTCTTTCTCTTCCATGGCCGCATATTTGTTCTTGGTTCAGCTCGTTTTCGTCGCATGCATTTAGCAGGCGGCTCTTGTTGCCTACTTAGGAGCAAGAGTGAGACTCAGTGACACTACATTGATCAATATCGAAGATAAGAAAATAGAATTTTAAAAATAAACTCGCTTCCAAGCAGCAATATCACTAAGCCGGCCGGGACTCAGGCTGACTTTTTGACATTTCTGGCACTTTATAAATGTTTATGAAGAATATTAATTAAATCAATATTATTAATACTATACTGATGATAAATTGAACAATTTTGACTTATATTACTAGTATAATATTAACCCTTACTCGGGCAAGATCCACATTTGTGGATACAATCCACATTTGTGGATCTAGTTTTGAACTTCAATAAACATCAATACCAATTGTAAATTGCTATACTACGCAACAGATTAATACTATCAAGTGTTGTTGAAGCGATCTGTGAAAACCAGGATGTCATAGCTTAGCTGGAAGTGACTTAAATATGAAACTGAAAACAGGCACCAACCACTTTTTTTCACATATTTTCGTGACACGTTTTCAAATTACTATGCATAAAAACATCAGTATCAATCGGCGTAAAATGCTATCCTACGCTACACATTCAGTGATAAATCAAGAGTTGCTGAAGCGATATGTGAAAACCAGGATGTCATAGCGGCGGGGGCTTTTCTGGAACACGGTGACTTATTAATAAATATGCGGCCAGTGAAGTCACAGACATCAACCACTTTTTTTTCGTAAATTTTATAAGAGGCAGCCACTGTGACCGTCCTCTGATCTCGGTTGTGAAGGTTTTATTAGTTATATATTGAGAACTTTTGAACGGATTTTTGACATGGTTACTACGGACCAGGTTCGCTTCAACCGGACTCCGGCATTTTTCAAGTCTAGTATAATATCATTGAACATTTATTAATACAACTATCAAAATCCACAAACTGAATTCAAAACTCACCTCGGTTGAAAAGTATTAGCCGATCCACATTCAAGTTCAACGGTGGATCTTGATCCACAAACTTGAATGCGGAAGCCCGAGTAAGTGTTAATAATTTCAACCGATTAATTTTCATCATGAGCCTCCGTATTAATATAATAATTTAATACATCAGCATCTTTACGAGTATTGATCAAGTTCAATGCCATGATATTAATAACTGAGTTCACCATGATTATGAGAGTCCGATGACTCGAAGTTTACTGCCCGCAGTATACTGGACGAGGGTGAGGAAGACATAGAGCTTGAACACTGGATGTTGGCCGCCTCAAGTTCGATCCGGTGAAGTCATCCGACGTGAGCTAGCGTGCGATGGTAACTCACTAGAGAAACTTGCGCAGGCTACTCCTGGCTTCAGTGAATCACATGTCCTCGACGGCGGGCCCGGGATCATCCGATCAATCCTCAGAGTTAGCAAATTTAGACGGGCCAGTGATCCCAGTGAAAAGTAACAATGACAGAAATATTAATAATAATTGATTATTCTGAGTCGGAATATGCCTAATGTGTTCAAGCTACGTTGTACTAGCTTTGTTGAGTGATGAGTTGCAGAATCGCTTGGGCGTTCTCCAAAGAGCCGTCGGTTTGA
>WBZZ01004085.1:0-2500 GCA_019918135.1 Paulinella micropora | reverse complement strand
AAATAAATTTTTTATGTATATATAACGGCTGCAGAGGCAAGCAGCGATGCAAACTCAACCTCCGCAGGAATGACCCTGACTCTCAGCAACAGCTTCCAACTTACATCATAAATTACCAGTATAAATATCAATATTATTAATAGTAGACTCGAAGTTGTGCTGCCAGTGCTACTACTGGCAAAATTTTCTATTTGTGATTTTCAAATGATTTTTGCAAGAAATATTATATTAATAAATCTGTGAATGACTGTAATAAAACAGTATCGTAAAAGAAGCGGCGGCAGTTTATTACAAAAATTATAATATTATGTTTTTTGTCACTGTTCGCCGGAGTCACCTTGAATTCGAAAAGAGTCTGTTCTAGAGCTATTATTAATACACTGTTAGATGATACTGCGGCCCGGACAGCCATCAAGAGGAAAAATCAGGCAAGTTCATGAATGATCGTTTTCAACTAATTAAACTTATACTGGGCGGCCCAAAATAAATATTCAAAGTGCGGGCCCCCGGCTCGCTCGCCGAAGATTCCAAAACTTGATGATATATATATCATCATTTTTTTGTTCTGACTGATTTTCAATCAGTTGAAATCCACCGCCGCCCCGGCTCGGAGAGTAAACTTAGACAAGTTACCGGCCCGCGGTAAATCCGGCACAACTTCATCTCAGTCTTTATTCTGCATCATGCTGTGACTGATGTAATGCCCCCAACGATAGCCTGCTCAATAAAAACGAGTCGGTAATACAACCAAACACAGTCCTCAAGAATGAGAATGATGTCTCGTTGTATTAGCTCAGTGAAGCCGAAAAGGAAAACGGCAACAGACCAGGAATAAAATGGCATCAGGTCCAATCAGGACAAATACTTGAATACTAAAAAACAGGCTGGTGCACCTGTCACCAGGAAAAGTGTACTTTTCAAGTTACCGGCTATCCGGGGGATGATGCCTACAGTACCCCCTCCCGATTTTATGACGGAAATAGCATTTTCGTTATACAATTTCTGATTTCTTTCTGCGCTATGGAGTCATGCCACACAGCGCATCGACCCACGGATAGACGCTAACGTGAAATGCGATAGATATATCCTCATACGGCACGTCAACGCAGATTCTCTAGCCGTTTTTGCAACTTTTTGAACTACTTCCCCTCAACTTCTTTTTTTTTTCGGCAGTATGTCAAGAACAAATGTATTACCATTAAAAAATACAAGCAACGTGGTGCAGTATTCCCCCCTTGATCTTCTTCTTCTTCTTATCATTATCATTATTATTATTATTATTATTATTATTATTATTATTATTATTATTATTATTATTATTATTATTATTATTATTATTATTATTATTATTATTATTATTATTATTATTATTATGGACACCGTGATAGCCCAGTGGTCAAGTTCTACCATCTGGGCCTGTCGCCAGTTCGATTCCCGTCGGTGTCACCAGTATTTTCATTGAACATACCGCTCCGTCTGGACCAGTATTTTCATTGAACATACCGGCCCGTCTGGAAGTGTTGGAACTGCCCTTGCGGGGTGTCATTAGAGCCTATCGTCAATTCTTCGTACTCCCCTCACGGGTGAGACGATGGAGGCGCATGTGCAGAAATGCATCAGCCATTGACAGAGAAGCACTATTATTATTATTATTGTTATTATTATTATTATTATTATTATTATTATTATTATTATTATGGACACCGTGATAGCCCAGTGGTCAAGTTCTACCATCTGGGCCCTGTCGCCAGTTCGATTCCCGTCGGTGCCACCAGTATTTTCATTGAACATACCGGTCTATTTCTGGACCAGTATTTTCATTGAACATACCGGCCCGTCTGGAAGTGTTGGAGCTGCCCTTGCGGGGGTGTCATTAGAGCTTATCGTCAATTCTTCGTACTCCCCTCACGGGTGAGACGATGGAGGCGCATGTGCAGAAATGCATCAGCCATTGACAGAGAAGCACTATCATTATTATTATTATTATTATTATTATTATTATTATTATTATTATTATTATTATTATTATTATTATTATTATTATTATTAATATTCTCCACACGAAGATCCGACGGTAAATACATGGTCTTTTGAATGACATACCCTTGTCTCAAGCGGATATCCTATAATATAGTACTAGGGGGCCAGTCCTAGTAACTATATCCGAAGTCGGGGTGTAAGTACCCAACCCTGCGATATACCGACACAAGTAGAGATTGACCCTGTACAGGTACGACAGTATATAATGTATCGTAAAAAATAATTTAATGGAAGTTCAGAGAACATTTCATTTTTTTCGAGAATATCATCCCAGGACTTGCAAGAGGGTCATACCCGGGAACACCATCGCTCCCGTCTACGGTGTAGTATCAGTGTCGATCGACCTTTCGCACTCGTATGTTGCGATCGAATCGAGACTTTTTGCGTCTTTATATACTGGCAGATAATGTTTTGCCTTTGGATCCTCGACCGGGTCCATACTTCTCCAGAACTGGAGTAT
>WBZZ01004084.1:110000-126958 GCA_019918135.1 Paulinella micropora | reverse complement strand
GTTACTGTTTTTGACCAATCTCTAGTCTCGGAGGGATTTGATCTGACACAGTACAAGTTTTTGAGAAAGAAGGAGGAGATTAAGAGAAACAATGCAACAGGCCTAGACGCTCAGTGTGAACTGGCGGTGGCCACACTCATTTCATATTTTCAATCTCATGGATACCAGCATCTCTGCACTGGTACTCTCATAGGATTTGAAATCTTTGAGACAGTGGCGATGAGTTTGAGGAGTGCTGTTGGCTTGGCGGCGACCCTTACGGAGGTAGTTTCCTCCTATGGGCTATTCTATGGCCGCAAGTCGATCATCCTCTATTTCTTTTCGGCGTTACACACAGTTAACCCGAGTAAGCTTACTCAGCTCATACAACAATGCTCGACGTTTAGCTCAGTGAAGTCCAAGAACTTCCTCGAGACACACGTGTTCGAAAATACGGTTCAAAGCGTTGCTCCGTCAGCACTGTTTCAAGAAGTGATGAGTGCATGCTCAAACATGGACTCGCTCACGGAGGCACATACGGCACAGGCAGGCGGTGTACCGTTGGCGCACAAGCCACGTACACAAACAGAGTTGCCGGTTGGAAGAGACAGAGAGAGCCAGACCTGAAGACCGCATGTTGGAGGTGGTTCGCGGGCTTGCAGTGTAAGGCACAGATGGAGAACAGAGACTGCTCTTTCAATCATGATAGGCAGAACCCAACAGCAAGGGCAAATTTTCTGAGCAGGACGGAAGGCAAGGAACCGGGCCTTTTCAATATGCTTCAGATTGCCGCTGTGAACGAAGGTTGGTATGCCAATATGTGTGATGATGAGGAGTTACGAGAGGCAATCATTACCTACATGAAGAGGATGAAGGAGAAGAAGGAGGAAAGGGAGAGACAAAAGAACTTAAAGGCCTCTCAAAGAGGACGAGAAGGAGGAGCAGGAGCAGGAGGACGAGGAGGAGGAGCAGGAGGAGGACGAGGACGAGGAACATGGAGAGGAGCCTCGAGGTGGCAGGGAACCCCTCAGAGAGGAAGAGGAGGAGGTCGGGGATATACCCCTTATGGAGGGAGAGCTGTTCGAGATCCAGCCCCCCCACCCAGAGGAGGAGGAGGCTCGTGGGCAAGCTCCAACCCAAATTTCGGTCGAGCTCAGGCCTACAACACTGCCTCGGAGACCGATACGTCATCCTACCCAGGACACTACTCAAGGTAATCGTTTCGAGGTGGTGGAATGACTGGAGGGGGAAGAAGAGAGGAAGGAGAAGACTGTGAAGTTTAACCCTAAAGTCACAGTGCTTTCTAATGCTGTTGTGCAGACTGGGCCAACGCTTCCTCTATATGAAAACAAAGATGTGGGTACACAGAGACTGCAGCCCCAAGGTAGTCTCATACCCGTTCATACAGCACGGTTGCCAATGATAACTGATGTAAATAGGAAGGCGAGACTTGCGATGGAGGCGAGGAGGCCAATGGCAGACGTATCGCCTCGGCCAAGCAAACAACCACGGACAGACTCAATGTCTACGGTCGCGGCGGGTGGCGAGCAAAAAGACAATGTGTGTACTCAAGTACCACAAGACAATGTCGCTCAAATAGTAAACGCACCAGTACCGCAGAATAATAACAATGTTAATGAGGTGAAGCAGGAGGAGAAGAAGGAGGAGTTGAAAAACTTAGAGACAAGACTCCAAAATTTGGAACGTAAAGTTCTTGTTCTCGCAGCCAATATACACAGGCCCGATGCTCTGTGTTATACGGAACTTTATTGTGAAACATTGAAGACAATATTAAAAGTTGGTAATGATACGATGGCGAATATTAATATTGTCGGCAGGAAGTTTTTTAATCGATACCGGGACTGGGTGGACGGAAATATGAAAAAGTCAACGGGCACTCTCAAAGGAGTGAGCAGCCGGACGGATATCACGGGAATCATCACACTGACCTTTAAATTGAAATCCGCACGAGTATACCGTATGGACCTCTATGTCGTCCCCGGTTACCACGGGTCAATATTACTATCGTATGACCAATTGGCTACGATGGGGGCTGTGATTGATTGCGCCGCACGGCGAATGATATATGGAGTAAAAAGAGGAGAAGAGAACGACATTGATCCCTTCAACGCTGACTGACTCTTATGAGGCTTATAAGCTGAGTCTAGCGACGGATCACAAAAAGATGGCCATCGCACATGAGGCACTTGAGGTGTACGTTCACCCCCATGTCGTACCGGATGAACTGTCCTGGACCGACAATTGGGAATCCCAAGTGTGCACTGTCACAGTTCCGACATGCCATTGGGACAAAAAGTCTATTGATGACTTAATCGAGAAGCGAAAGGAGGAGATTATATGTGTCGCACAAAGAAGCCCGTCGTTGGCGAGATTCGCGGAAGGAGTAGGAACAGATGTCCATATTACTAACGGATACTGTTTCCATGCGAAAGTAGGAGAAGAAAAAAGGGAGGAGTTTGTACCAAGGAGAACGGGGCGAATCCCGGATACTCCACCAGAAACTATTCAAAGTTTTATTACTGATTTCTGGGGTGACGAGCCCACGTGGCCGCGTTCACTGTCTGAAGTGAAGAAATGCTTACGGACTTTATTCGAAAATAATAAGCCGTATACTATTATCCTGCCATATAATGAGAAGGCGATATGGGCGCAGGAAATAAGGGACCGGCTTATTGATCATCCTATACCGGTACCCTCTCGCAAGCAACAGCTAGTGGTGGCTTGTCGTATGGGAACTCGTGAGCAGAGCAGTGCATACAAGCGGAAGCTCAGAGACCTCGACAAGTTGAAATTGATACCGCAAGCATTCACATGCTTTGATGGTTTTTACACCCGTAAAGCTCCTTTGCAATACGCGAGACTCATTGACATGCTGGTGGAGCTCGGTAAAGATGATGAGCCGGACACGGTCACGTATGAAAAGACGGGCCTAGATGATGTCTCGGAAGAGGACTTAGGCTTGGAGGAGGACAGAGAACCCCTCAAGCAGCATAATCAGATGTCTGATGAAGATTTTCAAAAGGCGGCGCGGAAAATATTGGAAGAAGGAGTAGGCACGGAGAAGGAGAAGGAGCTTTTAAAAGCCAAATTAGAGGCGAACAAGGAAATTTTTGACCCTCCACATGCAGGTGGTGTCAAGCCTGAAGATTTCACTGCGGTTATTTACAAAATACCGGGTGCGGAGCCGTCACCGGCACCACGAAGGGCGAATTTGAGTATACATGAGGCGAAGATAGCGGAGGAGCTAGCAAGACAGCTGCTCAATGAGGACTTTATTGAGAGATCAACATCCTCAATAGTCTCACAACCGAGAATAGTGCCGAAGCCAGGAGGAGAATGGCGCCTGACAGTTAACTATGCTCGTGTTAACAAGGTGCTGGAGGAAGAGAGAAATCCTCTCCCGACATTAGAAGAAGGAAGGAGAGTACTGCGGAATGCAAAATTCTATTCAGTCATTGACCTTAAGAATGGCTTCTGGCAGATACCACTGGAGGAAAAGTCCAGATGGCTGACGGCGTTTGTGGTGGGTATGGAAATATATCAATGGAAAGTGCTTCCGATGGGCCTCAAGCAAGCCCCAGGACTTTTCCAGAAGGCGATGCAGAAGATGTTGAGCAGTCAGTACGATGATTTGTCTGACGGAGGCTTTATGAGAAGGCGGGGACAGAAGGCGGGAGAATATGCATTTTGCTATATCGATGACATTATCGTATACTCTAACACAATGGAGGAGCATATCGATCATTTGTCCGATATATTCAGGCGCATCGGAGCTTTTGGCCTGAAGTGCAATCTAAAGAAGTGTCAACTTGCCAAGACGAGTGTGACATACTTAGGGTACGAGATCTCCCATAATCGAGTCTCGATATCCAAAGAGAAGAGGGAGGAGATTATGAATCGACCGATACCGAAGAACCGCACTGAATTGCACTCATTCCTTGCGATGGCGCAATACTATAGCCAGTTTATACCCGATTGGGATGCAACACGGGCTAAGTTGGAGAAAATGATAGATTTTGGAGACTTTGAGAAGTGGGGCGAAGAGGCTTTGCAAGCGTTTCATGCGCTCAAAGATCTCATTTACAAAGACCCGAAAGACGGAGGACTGGTGTTAACGATGCCCGACTTTACGAAACAATTCGTAGTCGATACAGACGCATCTAAGTTTGCGATTGGGGCTGTATTACAACAAGAGGATGAGGAGAAGAAATCACGCCCAATCATGTTTACTAGTAGGAAGTTGTGTGCGGCGGAGAGAAACTATTGCACAAGGCAAAGAGAGGCGTTGGCAGTAGTATGGGCCCTCTAGAGGCTAGAGTATTTGTGGGGAGGACCTCAATTTACTGTCAGAACTGATCATCATAACCTGTTATGGTTGATGAATCATGAACAGACGGGACGGCTGGCGCGGTGGCAAGCGTTCTTGTCTTGTTTCGATTTTACAATGGTCCATCTACCGGGAAAGCGAAATGTGGTCGCTGATAGCCTCTCTAGGCTAGAGTTTAACTCAGAAGTATCGGCGTTGGTGTCCACGGTGGAGATGGAAGACTTGTCCACTGACAAGGTGTATGAGGTCAGCCACATTGAGGCGATGGAGATGGCGAGTGGAGTCCGATATGACCGCACAGGTCTACGGTACAGTCCACAAGGCCCGGATCACGGGATATGTTGTGAGCTACATACCCAGGAGGACGCTGAGTGGTCCTATGAGGTATATGAGAATGCGAAGGCGAACATAAGAGAGGAAGAGGAGACGCAGGAAGTTTATGCGGAGCCTCCTCAAGAGCGGAGAAGTGACCTAGACGATGACCCGGAAAGAATCGGGGTACGGCTAGAAGATGGTACTATCCATATAGCCTCGCCTACCGCATGGAGGCAACAACAGGCTCAAGATCCGGAGTTTAAAGAACTGATACAGTTATATCAGAACCCGGATGAGCTACGGATGACGAAAGCGATCAAAGATCAGATGAAGGAGATGGGATGGAGAGATGGTCTACTGTGGTACAAGGGCCTTCACGGTCGCTATGCGTCACAGCCGGACAAATGGACCCTTTGGGTACCGGAGAGTCTGAGACGATTTATATTTGTCGCAGCCCACAATTGCCCACTTTTGGCGCATCCGGGTCGACAACGAACTCATATGTTCGTAGCGAGGCAATTCTGGTGGAAGAAGATGAAGGAGGAGATAGATCAGGCGGTGGATGCATGCATCCCGTGCAAGATAAACAAAACACCACTGAAGGCAAATTTCGGCCTGATTGGCGAATTTCCTCTTCATGCGGGGATGTTTGAGTTTATACACATTGATCATGTGAGACCTTTCCCAGAATCGAAGGATGGTTACAAATACCTCCTTACGGCTATTGACAGAGCCACCAACTATGTGTGGATCATCCCTGTCAAAGACGTTACCGGCAAGACGACGGCCGAGGCGCTGATCGATAGGATCATCTCACAGATCGGAGTACCAAGAAAGATATGTTCTGATCGAGGCTCGGACTTTAATAACGAGGTCATCGACAAACTACCTAAGTATTACGGGATGAAATTGCAATATGTTACTGCCTATAACCCGCGAGCAAATGGGAAAATCGAGCGGGTACACAGACCCCTCAAAGCCTCGCTAAAGATGTATTGCACGAAGAAGGAGAATCAAAGAGCATGGGTCGAGGCAGCACCATCATTTGCGTTTGCAATGAACTGTCTACCCTCTACGGCGTTAGGAGGCTCGAAGAGCTCAATCTCGCCATATCAGTTAGTATATGGGCGTGAGCCTGATATCCCGACTTCGCTCCTTCACCCAAAAGACACTTGGGCGGATGCGGATGAGTTGTTTGGGATGAGACTTAGAGTGAAGATGGAGGCGGAACAAATAGTCAGGGCGCATAGAGAGGCGGAGCGCCGAAAGACTGATGCTGAAGGGGTGCGACAAGCGCACTTGGATCAGATCAAGTTCCAGGTCGGGGATATTGTACTATTGTACCATCCTCAAGTCCCGAAGGGAGTCAGCTCTAAGCTGTTCACTCACTGGAAAGGACCTTATCAGATTATGGAACAGACGGGACCTCTGAATTACAAGATCAGGGGTAGAGGGAAGGTGCAAATTGTGAATGTAAGAAGGCTGATTAAGTATGATCCCTTCTTACTGGAAGATGAATCCGTTGAGGAGGCGATAAAACGGATGAAGGATGATTTCAAAGAGGTGCCGCCCATCCACAAGGAGGCTGGCATAGACCAAGACGATGCTTATCGGGCACCGATAGCTGAGAAGGAGGAGAGTGAGGTGGACAGCAAGGAGAAGACTGACCGCATAAGCGCGGTGGGGACTCAGTCCAAGTCTCCGCGAGAGCATAGCGGAAAGAAGGAGAAGATCACAGAGGCGCAGCTAAGGAGAGCGCGGAATGATCTTATCAACGACCAACCGAGGAAGGCGATGAGGTCGATGAGATCAAAGGACGTCCACCAGGAGGAGGAGGGGACGGACACTGAAGCAAACGCGGGCAACGTTGAGATTGTCCATGAGCGATGGAAGGAAGGCGATGCGATAGCAACCATCGCATGGGTGAAAAATGTTTTCTATCTGATGAGACCAGCGGAACAACATGTCGCTGATGACACTCTCTCAGACTTATACTTGATGCGGGTCGTGGCGGTCCCACGACAGATGCGTGTCACACGGACACTCAAAATATCATCAGCCGCAAAGATAGTACAACCGATACTCCAGTTCTGGAGAAGTATGGACCCGGTTGAGGTTCCAAAGGCAAGACATTATCTGCCAGTATATAAAGACGCAAAAAGTCTCGAGACATGGGATGGTACAATTACTCCCAGAGACAAGGATTACACTGCGTGGACCATTCAGACACTGCCAAGAGGAGTGCTTGATGCCCCTTTTGAATTATCGTTGGGCGGAATCCCTAATAAGATCTGGGACATTCTCGAACAGTCAAAGTTCGATCTGACTTTTGTTGGTGGTCCTCCACCAGGCAAAGAAATCCGCGCCAGACGACGAAGGCAGTGACAAAGAAACTATTTTTCTTTATGCGTCTCAAACAAACTGATTGATTGCCCACGGCGTATCATGATTTGATCATGCATCATCAGTTATCAATATGAATATAAAAAAGACTCAGTGATATAACTTGGCATTCGATCGCAACATACGAGTGCGAAAGGTCGATCGACGATGATACTACACCGTATACGGGGATCGCTAGTGTATTGAGCGATGGTGTTCCCGGGTATGACCCTTTCCAAGTCCTGGGATGATGTTCTCGAAAATGAAATGTTCTCTGAAACTTTCATTAAATTATTGTTTACGATAGATTATATACTGTCGTACCTGAGCACGGTCAATCTCTACTTGTGTCGGTATATCGCAGGGTCGGGTACATACACCTCGACTTCGGATATAGCTATTAGGACTGGCCCCCTAATACTATATCGTAGGATATCCGCCTTATACAAGGGTATGTCATTAAAAAAGACAATGTACTTACGATCTCCCTGTGAATAATAATAATAATAATGATAATGATAAGAAGAAGAAGGAGATCAAAGGGGGAATCGTACTGCAGCACCACGTTGCTTGTATTTTTTTTATTAATTGTACGTTTGTTCTTGACATACTGCCGAAAAAAAAAAAAAGAAAAAAAAAGAAATTGAGGGGAAGGAGTTCAAAATTTACAAGAAAGGCTAGAGAATCCGCTTTGACGTGCCGTATGAGGATATATTTATCGTCTTTTAGCGTCTATCCGTGGGTCGATGCGCTGTGTGGCATGACTCCATAGCGCATACTATTTGCAGAAAGAAATCAGAAGGTGTATGACGAAAATGCTATTTCCGTCATAAAATCGGGAGGGGGTACTGTATGCATCACCCCCCGGATAGCAGGTAAAAATACCTTTTCCTGGTGACAGGTGCACCAGCTTGTTTTTCAGTATTATTTGTCCGGATTGGACCTGATGCCATTTTATTCCTGGTCTGTTGCCGTTTTCCTTTTTGGCTTCACTGAGCTAATACAACGAGACATCATTCTCATTCTTGAGGACTGTGTTTGGTTGTATTACCGACTTTTTACGAGCTATCGTTGGGGGCATTACAGATGGAACAGCAGAGGGTGTGGTCGATTTCCATTCGACCGAAAACGTATTGCCATTTGCTGTTCCCTCGAGGTTTTTGGAAGCCTCTCGTCTACCCAGTTTCCATACATCGAACATAACATCCCGGACATTACCGTGTATTACGCGCGCATCGGGATCATAAACACGATAATACCCGGTAATACGTTCATAGCCGAGAAATATAACTTTCTTCCCTCTCTCGCCTTTCTCTCGCCGAGACTTAACCTTCATCACAGCAGCGCAACCGGTGGGGCGAAGGTGATGTAAGTATGGCTTCCGGCGATGGATGACTTCAAAAGGGGACTTACCCTTAAAGGGTCCTTTGGCAATCGGGAGCAGGTTGTTAATATAGTAGCGTTCTTTTCCATTTCCGTCCAGAACTTAGGGGGGAGCTCAGCATCGCTGAGCATTGCCCTAGCAGGTCCACCGTTCGTTTGGTGGGACCTCTTTATCTTTGAGACTGCCTGTTTCTCGGCGGTTGGTGCCTCATGCAAGATAGGCTGATTAGCATTAACCCACTCCTGAAAGATTTCGTATCGACCATATTCTTGGTCACATGTAATAAATTTGGCTTTCCGTTTTGTATGTCTTTCAAAGAAAGCAACGGCCTTAATAAAACACGGGAAGAATTCATTCTTATGACGTAGATAATAATCGAGCTCAAAATTGGAAGCGAGACATTTGGCCGTGAATTTGTATCGCTTACCATCCCAAGAAATCGTATTCCACCATCCTTGTGTGTCCATTGAGATATGAACCGCGGAATGATGTTCAACAACATGATGGTTTTTGTGGAAGTGTGGTGCTTTCCGTATTTTATTCCTTAAACAGTACTCGCACTTCATGATTCTCTCTCGCCATCCTACTCCTACTATCTTCACCCCCATGTAATGAGCCATTCTTTCCATAGCTTTCACTCCTCTATGCTTGCACATGCGGTGAAACATGCTCACAATGTGTGGGTCGGACAACAGGATTTAGTGCTTTTGACATTTGACAAACGACATCATGTTCTTGAGTTCGTGAGGTGTGCGAACATACATCATTTGGCATGACCAAACAACAAGCCAAACTTTGCGAACAGTATTCACCCTTTCCGTATTTATTTCGCAAGACAACGGGACATATGACTTATTATCATGACATCCCCATCCACATACGCCTTGGTCATCATCACAATATACATCGTTGTACACGGGAATGGTTGTCGGTTGTGTAGGGCGGCGAGGGGGAAGTCAGAACGTGACAGTGGAGGAAGAAGTTCCGTCTTTCTCCACTTTCACATTCTGCTTTTCGAGAGGGACCGGTTCGTATCGTTGGTTCGGATCCAGGGGGGGCATCCCCGGTGGGTCGAAAACAAAGAGGTTGTTGGGCAAAGACCTACCTCTAGCTACAATCTGCTCTTCCTCGATATGAACTGGGGACTTGAGGACAACCACCTGGTTGTTCTGATGGACTACAGCCAGATGGACTACAGCCAGTCCCCGCTTCAACCAAGCCGAAGTTGCCACTAAACCATAGCTAAGGTGGGGGTTGTATGTTGTATGGGAATCATACACCTTGAATGGTTCCCCATTTGACCCAGAGAGCTGCATCAGAACCTTTCCTTTATATTCTGTTTTGATGCTCCCTTTTGCAATCTTGAACTTCTGAGGGTTATGTTTCATCCTCACAAATACATTCTTATGGGATGATTGGGACTCGCTAGCCCCGCTATCGTCTACCCATACCATCCCCGCCATACTCTTTTCAGGTTTCTCTTCCTCATCTCCCTCTTTCTCATGCATCATTATGACACATTCTTTCTCAGATGGAGGTGAGGTGTTTGATGTGGTGCTGGAAGAAGAGCTAGGTCTAAGAGGTGGAATACTTCGAGCGTTCTCCCCCTCTGCCCCTATCCGTTGCAGGTATTCCCGGTATTCCACTAGCTGAGTTCGGAGGTGTGGAAATCCCGCAACGATTCCCCTCGCAAAAGGATTATTCCATTTGTGCGCCATGGAAATGAGGAAACTTTGGATGTCGATGTAGAGTTCGTCATGGAACTCGTTGACCTCCCCATTTTCCCCGGTAATTAGGGAGTCTCTCACCTCTAACTCTCTAGCACCCTCTGCTAACGCACCAAACAATCTATGTATTTCCGCCATAGATGGTATCTCTCCGTTTCCCCCTGTTATTACCATCTTCCCTTCTTCATCCCATCGCCATGCAACCGTGGGGTCTCTCCTAATCCTGTCTCTCTCTAACTCTCTATCCACTCCCTCATTCAACTCACTGGGTGCAAGACGTGACGAAGGGGAAAGACGTGACGGAGGAGAAAGAGTGATGCGACG
Organism: Paulinella micropora; assembly: GCA_019918135.1. Taxonomy (NCBI): domain Eukaryota; phylum Cercozoa; class Imbricatea; order Euglyphida; family Paulinellidae; genus Paulinella; species Paulinella micropora. Next base: position 116,499 of record WBZZ01004084.1, on the reverse strand, counting down.
GACAAACGGAGAGCGTAACCCTCTGACTTCTCCTTCTTCTTCTACCCCTGCTCCTTCCTCAACGCCCTTACTCTTTTCTTTCTTTGAGTGTGAGCGTTGTACAGATGGAGCAGGAGAAGAAGATGACTTTTTGGGGGAAGCATAAGAGATTGTTTCATCATCGTCATCGTCAGTTGTCTGTTTCTCCCTCATCTCCCTCTCCCTCTTGGTTGTTTCCCCCTACTGCAACCTCAACGTTCTTACTCGTTTCTTTGTTTGAGTCAGAACGTTGTACAGCTGCAGTAGGGAGTGCATGTCCTGTGAGAGAAGATGAAGAAGACGAAAAAGATGCAGAAGATGAAGCAACACTAGAATCATGAGCAGAGATAGAACTGTGTGATGGTGTGTGTGCATGCAATGATGAGGATGAATCAGATGGAATAGAGGAGGGATTCTGGTCTGTTCTAATCCACTGCCGCATAATCCAGGTCATAGGGGCAAGCATCAACCCTTGGTGCCAGGGTGTACCCCCCACATTCAGTTATGCTCTGATAACTGCCAATAAGTCATCCCTAGTATTCTCAGCGTTGATATGGTAAGAACAGAAATCACAACCCTGCTTTTCCAATCTCGCAGCACACTGACCACCTGTTCTTTTAGCCCGGGCAGCTCCTAGCTTGCATTTGCAACGTACGTTCTCTACACTAAACCCCTCACATTGTTTTGAGTTCGAAACAATGAGCATGCTTGTTCTTACGGGTTTCGCATACAGGTTGAGGAGTGGTCCGTCATCCTCACGTAAATGTTGGTAAAGAGGGTTCCGAGATTTCATCAAGACTTTCCTATACCCTCCATTGACACGACGGAGCTCCCATCCTTCCTCCAGAGGGTATATTACCTCAAGAGGTGTTGGGTCTCCCATCATGTCAAGGGAAGTAAGGAAGCGATTGTCTTTAAGGGGGGGAGGAAGGTGAGATGTAAGGACACGACGAGGAACAGACATGTCTTGTGCGTGTGTGTTGTCCTTCTTCTTCAATTCTGATACGTGAGGTGGCGATGTTTGTGGTGCAAAAGAGGAAGTGGGTGGGATGTTGTCAGATGATAAGTCTGGTTCTTCTTCGCCTGTTTCCTCTTTCTCCATCATGTTTATGCTCAACATATGATTGATGTACCCTATTTCTCCTACTCCCTCTTCACCTCCTTCTCCATCATGAGTAGCAGACTCTTCGTCTAAATCAAGAGCTTCGGACTCCTCTCCTTCTTCTTCTGAACTACCAGAAGAAGAGGAGTCAGAACCTCCTGCATTCAGACTGATTGTCTTTGCTCTTGCTGTGTTTTTCTTGATGAAATCAGATGACTTCAGCTTCCTTTTTCTCCTTCCCTCCTTCTTTCTTCTGTCGTCTCATCTTTCTCTTTCCTTTGCTGCTCTCCTTGGTCTTGTATGTCTTAGTTAGACTCAGCTCTCCTACTCCTTTAGCTAAGTTAACTATCCTTGCTGCCTTTCTCCTTATGGGGCAATTCACTGGTACATGCCCGTCTCGAGGGCATTCAGGGAGAGTGCAAGGGACAATACAAATCTTGATTTGATGATCACCACGACAGTTAAAGCAACCATCCCTATGGGGTGCCCTCGCACCTTGGTTCCGCATGTGGTTGACAGTTATGGGGTCACTTTTAGATCTCGAACCAGATGAAGTTTTAGACGAAAGGGAACGAACGAAAACCGCCCCCTGACGAGTAAAGTTTTTTCATCTTATTCTTAGATTCTCTGTCTGTGCGACTTGTTCTATCACCTTTACAAAGGATTCCCAACCCGGTCGCTCCTCCGGAAGGAGACTGGTGACTTTGTTGCGGAAACTGTCAAACTCGTTTATATGTTCGATCTTTTTCATGACCATCTCTATCTTTACTAGTTCGGGGTATGGGACTTTCATAACCGTCTCTTAATCAGCAATATTGCTGTGAAAGAGTGTCAACCAGGGTCTCACGTCCTGAACTTTCTTAGGGTAGGAAAGGTCAAGGAAGTCTTGTCTCTCTTTCCACTTGACAAAGTCAAGACCTCCATATCTTTTTCTCAAAATCATGAAGCATTCAACTCCATCAGAGCCTGCTGTCCTAATAACCTCGAACAGGACTGAAATAAAAGTGCAAAGATAAATCTATTCCGTTTCATCTTCTCTTTTCTTCAAGCTGTTCATAATACTTTTCTGAGGCAAAGGAGGTAAGAAGGGGGTTCGGTTTTGACGAAGTAGTCAGGACAGGGACCGAACTCCCATCAGCTCCTTTTTGCTCAGTGGTTGTAGAGGTAGATGAGGTAGAGGAAGGGTCAGGTTAGGCAAAACTAGCACTAATGTCTTGCTCTTGTTTGACAGATAAGGCAGAGCTGGAGGAAGAACTGCTAGCTTCTTTCTTTACTACAGACTTACTGTCTTCCTCTATTTCCTGTTCTTCTTCCTCGCTGTCTCCGATTGGGGAAAGGGGTGGTTCTTTGCGAGATTTACTAGATAGGGAGAAAGTGGCTGTCAGTTTTGCTTGTGTAAACAAAGGGTGTCTCTTATGGGGAGGTAGCTCCCCTATTGACAATGGATCATAGATCGCCAAAACTGCAAAGAACCCATACTCCCAATTATCCCAGTCTGGGTCTTTGCTGTTGAAAGGTGGAGGATCCACCTTAAACCCTTTGCTTGTCTGCATTCCAAACATGGAGTACGCCATGTTGGATCAAAGTGCGGAAGGTAGGAGTCAAACTCAACTACCAATAAATTCCTACAATTAAGTAGAAACGGGAGAATTATTATTATAGATAAGTAGGTTGGTGTGTCTACGCTATGCTGTCTAGCCGATAGACACGTTTGGGGTGGGTGCCTTCTGCCTTCCCACGAAATGGTGTCGACTGCCTGCTGCACGTCGATCCTCGCACTTTTCTGTTGAAGGCCTAATGCCTCTCCTTCCAGACTAAGTGTAACTTATTAAAGCTGCTGACGCAGAGTTCGCTAATTAAGGCTCGATAACCTGTTAGACTACTATTATTAATATAATAATCTATGACTGCTACGACACTCTCGATGCAGACTACAACTTTAATGAGAAAGGGCGCCAACAAGGTGCGCCACGTAACCTGACTGGCTGGATCATAAGTAATGGCTCTAACAACACCGTTACTCTAATACGGCCGGTCCATAACTAATTAATTATTAGTTCCAACATTGAGTACACTCTCTTGACAGACTACTTGTCGCTTTCGAAACAATGAAAATTCTGAGAACTAACGAGAATATTTCAAGTGCTATCACGAGTTGTGTAGCGGTTGGAGTTGTTCAAGTCAGTCTGGGAAAAATCGAAGTTAAATGCCACTTTACCTGATGTGTTGCCTATTTTACCTATCAATAATTATGACGGTGGACCGGAAAAAGCGGTCTAAGGAAATAAAGTTTGGGATATGGGGGAAAAAGCAATAGTTAACATTTTCTAAAAAGTTAACAGGTAAAGGAAAATAAATTGATCTGTTAACTGCAGTTGAAAACATAACAATTACAAGTTATGACAGTTGATAAATAAATGGGAAAATGAAGTAACGGAACTAAAAATAGAAGTGTAAACTTGAAGTAAAAACTTGAAGAAAGTTTAACACAATATTAATGTTTCGGTCCAGTACTGTATTCATTCCGATGACCCCCCCCAAGACCATAACGGTAGGTTGGAGTTGCGATTGAAACGAATCGTAATACATGATTGACCAATTGCTATGTGAATAAGTATAAAAAGAAAATGAATTGCAAATGTAGATCAATGCGCGATATGTGAGTGCGTACATGTGTTAACGCATTGATTAAGGTAGCATTAACATGCAGATGCAGGAAGGATATAGTGTACCCAAATATACAATAGGAGAGGAGCGTGGGGCCAACACTATCTCTACATGTTCAAAGCGGTAATAGCATTGTGTGACATGCCTTAGCTTTCTGCCTACTTGAAATATGTGAATATGACTATCGTACAAGCATGTAGAAAACACTAACTTGTTGTGTGGAATGTTAAGTATGAAAGGAGATAGAGTCCGTCTGGAATCCAAAAGCAAAAACCACTTGAGAGTCTACTTCGATTTCATCTTGAATATGTGAAAATCGTACTTCTTACCATTGTAAGGTTTGCGTAAACGTTTGAGTTGGTCGGGAATGATGTAGCCCTTATTCCTGAAGTTGAAGCTTGGTTTGAACTGAATATCGCGATGTACGACCTGATCATTCTCGCTGTCGAGTGTTATCTTCTTCCAGGAGTTGAGATGCTTCGTCCATTGGAGATGCGTTGGTCCTTCCGTCAGGATATGTGATCTGCTCCACATAGACTGGGCGGTACTGTATGTTAGACAGTAAAGTGATGCAGAGCTGGTGGATGCGGAAGTCGTCGCGATCGTCCGTGTGATCTTCATCCATGATCATCCCTAACTTGAGCAAGCCATCATCGATGAAGGCTATCACCTCACCAACAACATAGTCCTTGTTATCGTCATTGTGCTCCTCATCCTGGACCGGGTCGATGGCCTGAGCCAAGTCTGTTGGGGCCGTATACGGACTGAGATGTGCGATGTCGATTTTGCGAATGACCTTGTTGGTGTGCTCGTGTCGGAGGCGAAAAATGTTATTGGATGGTTTTTCCAATATAACATACAGACAGTCGTGTTGAAGAACGGAGGAGGCGGGAACACATTTGGTGGATTGCTTGGGGCGATAGACAGTAAATCTGTCACTTACATTCCAATCGGGTAGCTTGCGTCGCCGTTGCTTGTTCTTCTATTTGTTGGCAGCATTGCGCGTGAAGGAAGCGTATTCCTTGTGACAAAAGAAAATACTGATAATTTTCCGGAGCAACGATGTATCTGGAAGAAAAGAAATTTAGCTATAGAGAGAGAGAGAAAATACATAGGAAGAAAGAAGACGTAGATGCATGGCTAACCAGGTACCTACTGAAAAAAGAGTGGTTAGATGTCTGAATGCAACCCAAGTCGGTGGCCCTGATAGGTCTCTATCACGCGGGTTGTAAACAAGGACAAATCATCACAGTCTGCATGGATCAGGCGGCTGGCAAGCGGCACCAGATTGGCTGCATGAGTTCTGAGGTAGGGACCGAAGAGAAAGGAAGCTTTCCTATCGAGCGGCAGAGGTAAGCCCAGCTTCCATGGCTCAGTATTTTGAAAGCGCCTTTGTTCCTCGATAGTTTCCCATGCAAAACAACGAATGACCGTAGGTGACTGGTCCCCAGATGCAAGTGTCATAGTACTCTTGATATATTTCCAATTGCTCAAAAACAGAGGAATCAGACGAACCAGACAGTGCAGTTCCTTTGATGGTTCTGTCCTCATCGGAAGCACAGCCCACTGCAGGTGGAGCTGGAACTGATTTGAGATCATTTTGCTTCGGAGGCTGCGGTGTACTAGACGCCGGGCTTTCCTTGGTTCCATTTTCATTAAAATCTCAGCAGGGTAGCGAAGTTTGAGGAGGAAGATTCAACAAATAGGTTGCTGGAAAAACTAAGTACTCAAGAGCTATCTCACTTGCTGTCAATTGATCTCACTTGTGCTCATTGTTAGTTATGTCTGACTTCTGTCTGCTCTTTCTGCTCTTGCCTTCTTCTAGTTCTAGATCAGTATCGTCTCCCTTGCACCGGTCTGGCATTGTGTTTAATTTGATTGTTTGTGTTTGTTCTGGTGTTTGTGGCTGGCTCTGTTGTTATCTTTTTGTATGATTGTTTTTGCTTCTTTTGTTTAGTTTGTTTCTTGTTTCTTTTGGTTTTTGTTTCAGTTCTCTTTTGTGTTTTGTTTTTTATCATTCTTTGTAGTTTTTTCCGTTCTATATTCTTTTCATTGTTTTTTCTTTTATCTTTTTCATTTTCTTTTTTTCTATCTTTTTTCTATTTCCTTTTTCTTCTATTTTACTATTTCAAGGATCTTTCTGTTGAACCTTAGTTCCAGATTTCCTTATGAGTCTGTACTGTCGTTCCTTTGAATAAGAATTTATTTCAATTAAGTTATTCTTTATTTTTTTGTATCTTCCTTATTAAAATTTGCTTACTTGAAAAAACTAAACAAAAAGATAATCAGAAAACTTAAAATAATTAATATAAAACAACACAACTATACATATTATATATATATATATATATATATATATATATATATATATATATATATATATATATATATATATATATATAATATATATTATGTATATATATATATATATATATATATATATATATATATATATATATATATATATATATATATATATATATATATATATATATATATATATATATATATATATATATATATATATATATATATATATTCATTCAGTAAGGAACGTTTGATGACAACAGAAAAATATGAAACAAAGAAGAATAAATGTAAGGAAGAACATAAAGAAGATCTTAAATCAAAAGAAATATTTTTCCAAAGAACAACATTACAAGCTCAAAAGTAAAAACTGGAACAAAGGTTCAACACAATGATCTAGGAAAC